>JAVJIF010018658.1:0-99564 GCA_038442645.1 Agave tequilana
TTTTGACTACCAAGGAAATCACTTGTTCTTGAGATTGTAGGAGTTGGGTACTATCCATTGTATTTGAGATCTTTGTGATAGTGGAAGTGGTCGGAATCCTTCTGGGGAAGGCGGGGAGTAGAGCTGGGTGCTCGAACCTCGATAACATATCCTTGTGTTTGCGATTGGTTTACATTCTTGCAATTATTCTCTACTTTGCTTGCACTTATTATTTGCTCATCATACTTACTTGCTTGCATTCATCTTGTGATTCTTGATTGTGATGTTATAGCTTTAAATTTTTGAATTGCCCTTTGATTAGCATTATCACCTATTCACCCCCCCCCCCTCTAGGTGATTTTCAGTACACGTAACACCACACACACACACACAGAGAGAGAGAGAGAGAGAGAGAGAGAGAGAGAAGAAGTCTAGCAATTATGCAGGACAATATTCTACAAATTAATGAGAAAGGGGGAAAATAAGCAAAGAAATAAGAACAATATGTAAAAACTTGTGGCTCAAAACAAATAAAAGACACAACACATTTCACAAAGTTCAATTTTTTTTTAAAAATCAAAATCTCAAATATGAAGAACCCTTCACTTACCCATTTATGTATCATCCATAGAGAAATAATTATAAAAGGAGAAAAAGTGTCGATTCTCATGGTAGTCCTGAGGCAAGAACAAGGAAAAAAAACAAATATAGATGTACAACACTGGGGGAAAAGAATCTGCGGACATCCAGACTTGAAAAGGGAAAACAACTAAAAAAAACAATTGAAACAAATTTTCCATTAAAACCTCCATCTAATCAAACTCACTAAGCTTTCATGCAAGGATCCCTACTGTCATCAGAAAAGAAAAATAAAAATGAAAAAAAGATATATATATATATATATATATATATATATATATATTTATTAAGTTGAGGGCTCAAAACAACCCAAAAGAAGAAAAAGAAAAAGAACTCAGATCATGAAGTCCAACACTTCAAACTATGTAAAATCTCAAAACCAGTACAAACAAACCCACTTTGATTGCAGGCAACATAGCCACATGATAAAATCAAAACCATTAAACAAACAACCACCGAAGCAACAAATTTAACAAAAAGAGACGAAAAGGAGCTCACGGCCTGGGCTTAGGCGGATGTTGCCGCAATCCAAGGATCTAATGGGCGAGGTTCTTCTCCAGGTTTGGTGTTGCCGCGCTGCGGCCTGGTGCTGCTATGGTGGCACACAAGGGGGGTTTTGCCATGGTGCCAGGTGGAGATGATGAAGAGGTTGTGGCGGCTAGGCTAAGGAGGAGAAGATAAGATTTGATTAGGGATTTATGATTAGGTTTAGGTTAGGATTATATAGGATGTGTTTAAGATGGTGGGTTTTGGGTTTCGGGTAACGGTTTTGATTAGGATTCAATAAGTTATGGGTAGTGGTTTTGTTTAAATGGGTTTGGATCTAGAAAATAGAACGGGTAATGGGTTTGAGATAAGAAAATGGTTGGATTTAGGCTAATGGGTAAAGGATAAGAAAAGGAAATAACAAGAACAATTATAATAATAATAATATTACCATTAAAGTAAAATAAATACTTTAAAATTTTAAATATAATATTTTTAGATTAGGGATATTACATAAGATCTTTCAGTTTTGAATTGAACTTTGAAATTTGACTTTGAATTTTGCTCAAATAAATTGGATCACCCTCATAATAACACGCCAATGTGGCAACATGGCTTGGGTACTAGAATTTGGTATAGGAGAACTTAGGTTCAAGCCATGGCGTTAATAATTTAAATAATATTTGTTTATTTATTTTTTATTCATTCTTTATCATTTTAAATTATCCATTTGGGTTTATGAAATGGGAATGTGGGTTTATAAAAATAGGTTGACTATTGGGTTTGGTTATTGGGCTAAGTTGAATTTAAATGAGATAAGAGAATAGAAGTGGAGAAAAGAAATATGGGCTAGGGCTTTGATTCATGAGTTTAATGAATAAAAAGAAAAAGAAAAAGAAAAAGAAAAAATAGAAAAGATGAATAAGATTGGGTTTGGATTTGGGCCAAAGAAAATAAAAGAAAATTAGGGATATAGGAAAAAGGAGTGGGCTCACTTATACGCATGCAAGATATAAAATAATTGTAATAACATTTCCTCTTAATAAAAATCATAAAATTTATGTTAATAGTAATTATAACAATTAATAATAGTAACTCACATAATAATTATTAATAATAAATAAACATACATGTATATATTAAAATACCAGTATATTTTATTTAAGCACTGTATTTCAAAATAAGGATATTACATACTACCTCGCCTTAACAAAATTTCGTCCTCGAAATTTCGATAAAGCAGGAAAAATGATAAAAGAGAACCAGAGTTGATCAAAGTTGATAGTGAATAGAGATTAACAAAAGTATGCACATAGCATAAAAATCAAAAGAATGATAATCGATCACGGATGACGTCTTAACGCTCCCTCGGTACTTCTCAGTTTGTAATAAGCTCACCACGCTTCCTGCACGCTCTGATCTTGGCTGTTGATCGAGTCCAAAGGTCAGTCTCAAGAGTCAATATCGGGAAAATGGAATCGAGATGAAAGATAGGAATCAATAGGAAATATATAGATCGATCCAAAGGAAGTGTTGAAATCAGAGACATCAAGAGATTAAAGAGATGGATATGGAAAGGAAGGACGATTGATTCTTAAGTGGACTCATATCAAGTGTGAATAGTATATGTCTATATTGCAGTATAAATATAACATATATCAGGTCACAGGTATGAACTAGGTCCTCTTTTTATGTCGAATCTGGTTCTGATAACAAAAAAAATCTTGTCACGCCCTACTTTCCAAATACTTGAAAATGGAGTCGCGATGAGAGTCGGCGACGTATATACGCGAGGAGAATATCGTATGTGTACATGCTAAGCCTAAAGTAATCTGAACAAGTTATAAAAATCTACTATGATAAATCAATATTACTACAATATGATATATAAATATCTAACACAATAATAGCATATGAATGAAAAAATAAGACAAAAGTCCAATGTAGGGAATCAAGGAATGACATAAATAAATAAGAGTATTAATATACCGAGAAGAGACGACCAAGTAAGGAAACTTTGACTCCTCACAATATGTGCCATCTCATAGAACACCTGAACAATAAAATAAAGCATTCAATATCTAAATGTGCAAATTCAGGGTCGTCAGAAAACGATCCAGTGAGTGTGTAAAATAAAGGGAAGGTGCGCGTGTATAAACAGTGTGTACATATTACTACATTACTACTTTAAAGTTATACTGGATAAGATGTGACATGCATAAAGTAAATAAATAATATATAAATAGCATACAGTGGGTATGTATCAAGTCAGGTATAAATTAGGTGTCAGGTGTCTATTAACATGTATATATCAAGTTCAGTCTATAATGTCAATGTAAGATTCAGTTTTATTATTAACTATGTCAGCAAATAATAATTGCCATCTGTAATAGACATATCCAATACTACGCCTAGTACACATGTCAATTAGGGTCCTATATTATTGAAACTGATTGATTGGAGATATTGTCTGTGTGTTTAAATAGGTCCCGTACATACTCGACCACGGCCTCAGTTTCCTGGTGTTGAACCAAGTCGTACCATTAGGTACTCAGTAACAATAATAGTAATGGTAATGTCACTATGAAAATAATGGAATAGCAAATATTACAGATGGAATGCCAGTCATCCCCCAGGAAACCGGTAGTGAAACCCACTTTCGGCTGCACAACCTATATCCTACGTCCATCCAAAATACAGACGTTGTCTCCTCCATTAATTTCTCCAATATCGGTATAAGTTGTTTAACGATTATGTTATTTAAATTATCAAGATTATTTTAAGTACATGTCACCTAGACCACTGAGATAACTTGGTGATGACAATGGTAATAACATCAACAGTGTAATCAGGATATATGATGTCAGTGACAAGATAAACATGACGATATTGCTACTGTAAAAAAATATTTTCCAGCGACTTCGGTAACATGAACAATATGATTTTCAGGTAGATGTCACCTAAGTTATCGGGCATGAACAGTAATAGTAATGATGTCACTGTAACAATAAAATAGTGTTTATTCCAGTGACTGTGGTAACACAGTCCATTACAGTGTTATTATTTTCAATATGGCAAATCCTATAGTAAATATCAATAATTAACTTAAGGACCCAATATATAGTCTCTTTTCTAGAAGCTTCGATAATTTATTTATTTTTAAATACTTTTCCAAAAGGTAACAATTTACAATTCTATCAAGTTAGCAACTGATAAATATTCTTTAGCATATATTCAAATTATTTCCAAGCAAGAAGAATATCCGTAAATATAAGAACACATAGTTCTTTTAGGTACATCAAAACATATAACCAAGCAAATATTCAATTGTAAATTTCTTCATTCTTGAAAATTTAACAATCCATTTAATACAAACATTAATGTAAGAATAAATAGACATCCCACAAGAGCAGAAAATAATATATATAAAGTGAGTTGAAAAACACTCACCAGGCTTATCACGAGTCCAAGTACCAATTTTTGAAATTCGGAGAAATCTACGTTAAATACATTCCAATTAGAAATTTATCGAACTTTAATAAGATATTCTAATTTGAGATTATCTAGTGTTTTAATCAAATGTGGATGGTCCAGAGCTTAGAACATGGTTGTACGAAGATGTATTAAGTTATAGGATTTATTTAGATTTTATTTTCTGATTTTTATTGGGTTTAAATAGTTAAAAACATGAAAAAATCTTAACGGGTCTGAATGTTACAATAGCGGGTTTCAATTTTGAATGAAGTGTTACAGCCAATATGTTCAGTAACTGGTACAAAAAATTTACAGTAGATTATAAAAGTCATCTAAAATTTTATTCATATATTTATTTATTTTTTGAAATTTTAATTTAATTATTTTAATGTTTTTCAATAGGTTAGCGGGTCTGTTTTGCAGTCGGGTCAGATTCAAAACTTAACGGGTCGGGTTTTAGACAGGCCGGAACAATGCAATGTGGGCTAGATTGTGTTTGTGGGCCTGGCTGGGCTACAGTCTAAATTTCTTTTATTAGTGGCTTGTGTATTGTGGGCTGGCCCAGCCTACTCTGTTGCCAAACCAGCCGAGGTGCGGTCTGCACCCGGGCCTGGCAGGCCCAAAGACCTGCTCTCAGTCTAGCCGAGAGTAGGCAAAAATTTATGTTTGTTTATTGCTTGGGCACACTGGCCCAACAGGGAAACCCGGGTGTTGTCTGCACCCGGGCCGGGCTCTGACCGCTCTTACACAGACCTAACTGGGTCTGTACAGAGAGCTGCTGCTCTCGGCCAATGGTCGAGAGCAACGGCAGTAATATAGATATGTATTTTTTGTTTAAAAAATAAATATTGAAAATTTATTTAAAAATTCTATGCATTAAATAGTGTATTGGTATATCATCCTATGTATTTTATTTAGATCATTTGGGTAGGTTCTTAATAAAAAATAAATTCTGGAAAGGGAAATCAAAACATGATAATTCAATTAAACAAATTTTAATTCATACAAATTATTTTATTTAGAACTTTGGTGAGATTCTTGATGTCAAAATTTATACAAATTATGATTTACTTATGTGGATTGATTCCCTTAACCTGCTCTCAATATCCACACTTCGAACATGTTCCTCAGTAACGATCGATTCCAAAGAGAGAGGAGAAGAAGGATGAGAAATATATATATAGTTCTTTTTTTCTGGGGAGGAAGAATGAAATAGGATATGCAAATTTATTAGGTTAATATTTTGATTCAGATTTTTAGCTTATAGGTTACAACTAATAAATCAAGTTATTAAGGGAAATCAATAAGGATCTAATGAGATCTTTCAGTTTTGAATTGAAATTTGAAAATTGATTTTAAGTTTTGTTCAAATAAATTGTATCACCCTCATAATGACACACCAATGTGGCAACATGTTTGGGTACTAGATTTGGTATATGAGAACTTAGGTTCAAGCCATGGCTTTAAATAATCTAAATAATATTTATTTATTTTTTATTCATTCTTTACATTTTAAATTATCCATTTGGGTGTTATGAAGTGGGAATATGGGTTTATTGTATATGGGTTGGCTATTGGGTTTTGTTATTGAAATCACCTAGAGGGGGGTGAATAGGTGATAATGCTAATCAATGCACAAATTTAAAATGTTATGATACAACGATCACCCGAAATAAGACTAGAAGCCGAATACCCCGTGAAGGGCTCTGAACTCCTTCCTCGTGATTCCTCTAGATAAGATTTTGAGGTGCGCAATGCAATCTTATTGTATGAGTATTGATCGACAATATAGCAATTGAAAAGTCACCTAGAGGGGGGGGGTGAATAGGTTACAATGCTAATCTATGAATTAAATGCGGAATTTAAAAAATAATTGCAATATACACTCAAGTGCTATCAACAAGTGATGCACCCAACCAAGCCAAGCAAATATGAATGAGCTGAAAAGTCACCTAGAGGGGGGGTGATAGGTGACAATGCTAATCTATGAACTAAATGCGGAATTTAAAAACTTAATGCAAATACACTCAAGTGTGATCAACAAGTGATGCACACACAACCAAGCCAAGCAATATGAATGAGCAATATAAGTAGAAATGCAAGGCACAAAGTAAAGAGAGAGAGATAGAGAGCCAATAGATCAAACGCAAACACAAGGATATGTTATCGAGGTTCGAGCACCCAGCTCTACATCCCCGCCTTCGACACACGAAGGATTTCCACTAGCTCGTCCACCTAGGACCCTTTACAAAGAGTACCCAACTCCTCTCTTTACAACCTCCTCCTTGAGGCTAATTATCAAACCAATACAACAAACTCCAATCACCAACCAATACAAGATCACCTCTCAACTAGAGGGATACAACCCAATGCACAAAGCTAAGAAAAGATTAGGTTACAACTTGGTGGTCACAACAACAACCACAAACAACTTCTTCTTCCCAAACAAATATCCTATAGATATAGATAGTAGATTATAGCTCAAGTGTGGAGAAAACCAAGGGATTTGAAACCAGCAACTCAAAGAAAATCTTTGGGAAATAAATGAAACCAAGATAGAGAAGTTCAATTCAAAAGCTTTTCTCAAAACCCTTTTCTTTGATTTTTCAAACCCTAATGAAAACACCAAAAAGATTGTTCAATTTGAATCTAAAAACCTATTTTGATTGCAGCAAAAACACCTGAGAGAGTGGAAAAATTCGCACAAAAATTCTTAGAGAAAAACTCTTGCAAATGGGGTATTTATAGGCAATTATCAGAAAATAGCCGTTGACAGAAATTTGCCATAAATAGCCTTCCGGTCGACCGGCCCGGTCGACCGTCCAACGGTCAATTTTTGACCGTTGGCAACTAGCGGTCGACCGGCCCGGTCGACCGAATAATCCCGAGAGCAGACTATTCTGCTCCGGTCGACCGTTCCGGTCGACCGCTGACTGTGCCAGAAACGTGCACAGGTTTGTGCACGTCGTCGGTCGACCGTGACGGTCGACCGGCTACATGCGGTCGACCGATACGGTCGACCGAACTAGCCTGGCAGGCAGCAAATGGGTCAGAAAACTGAGGTAAAAAATGTTCCAATAAATCCCACAAAATCTCTAAAATTCCACAAAATAGTTTTATCATTTTATATTAAAATACAAACTTGTGTTAAAAATCCTAACACAAATTTCAAACATATTTGACTATTTTTGTGTCATAGAAATTTTGCCAAAAACCAAAACTTGTATTTTCTAAAACTTGGAATCTTGAATAGAAAATACGTTTTGTCTAAAACTCATCCAATACAAAAATATGATATTTAAACACTTTGAAGCAATTTGTATATGAATAGAAATTCAATATACGAGAAACATATAGATATCATGATTTTTGTCATTAAGTCCAAAATAATGTTTTGATAAAATACCAAAACATAAAACACATGAAATAGAATATCAAACTAAGTTTGTTTAAGCAATAGAAGCATGCATGTATATAGAATAAATCATATATACACTAAACCATGTAAACTTATTGTGATATAAAATCTATTCATGAAAACCAAGATCGGTTAAACCAAAAACTTAAAACCAATATTCAAAACGTGAAAACATGTGTGTTGTGAACTTGAGCTTATCATACTATACTAATCTTTACAATTAAGATCTAAACCAAACTAAAAACTATGGATACCTAAGTCTTTTTGTAGAGCGCAATCTCCAAGTTAGAGCGCAATCTCCAAGTCGGCTCGATCCAAAAACTCTTGATTCACCAAGCAAGTGCAATGTATGATCTTTGATGCGCGGGCTCTTGAATCAACATGTGCAAGCTTCCAATACATCTTGTTGAAGCTAAACACCAACTAATATCTTGGTTAATGATCTGAAACTAAAATCACAAGATTATTAGTACACATAACTACATGAGTTAATCATCATCAAAACTAGAGTGGAAGGCCTTTGGGCCAACAATCTCCCCCTTTTGATGATGACAAAACTCATGGAGTTATATATGCATGGATTAAAGTAAAGCTTCAAAGAAGCTCCCCCTAACTCATGCATAACAATAAAACATATAAGATATGCAATGAATGTTCTTGAATCAACATGTTTATATGTGTTTAAGACAATATCAAAACATGCTCTTGATACCAATAAAAATGAAACATAAAACATGCACATAAAACATGCATAGATATGCATATAAACAAGGCTACTTTTCATCAAATGTAAACTATATGCAAACAAAATATGCATATAAAACTCAAATTCTTCTCCCCCTTTTTGTCAATCATCAAAAAGGGGTAAAAATAAACGCAAAAACAATAAATTTTTTTTCTCCCCCTTTTTGTTCAAAGCAAAGAACTAATAAAGGGTCAAATCAAATATGATACAAAAAAAATGGCAATGAAGTGTATATAGATACCAATTGAAAAACAACAAATCAATTGAAATCAAAACGAGAACATATACCAATTAATACCAATTGAAAACAAAAAATGAAATTCTTGATACCAATTAGTAAGTAAACAAATAACCTACCAATTGTAAACAAACAAATTAGATACCAATTTTGGAATTAAACAATACTAATTTTGAATTTCCTTAAAAACAAATCTTGATACCAAATGAAACTATTATTCTTTAAAACACAAGATACCAATTGAAAATTAAAACAATTGAAAATTTGCTTTAACATTGTTTCAATTTGAAAAGTTCAAGCTAAGCATAAACAAAATTTTTGATATCTTGAAGCACAAATAAATCATCTATATATGTATGTAAATACATATATAGATGATTTATTTGAATAATTCATATGGATCTTTTTTTCAAAGCTCTGATACCAATTTGAAAAAAAAAATATTAGTTTTCTCCCCTTTTATGAAATACCAAATGAAAATATGCATATGCTTGAAATAAGATACCAATTGAAAATTAAATCAATTGAAACATGATATTCATTTAAAAATTCAAGCTTAGCAATCTTAAAAATGATAAAGCTTGTATATGGATACCAATTGAAAAACTCAAGCTTAACATAACCACAATTTGTGATATCTTGAAGCACAAATAAATCATCTATATATGATGTAAGAAATAGATACCAATTGAAATTGATACTATATGAAGTGTAAGCATACATATATAAAACACAAACATATATGAGTATACAAAAAGATGTCATATTGATACCAATTGAAAGAGTTCAATGATACCAATTGAGACAACAATAAATACAAGTGTATATCTCATATCAACTACCACCCATTCATGATCAAGTTTAAAATGATTTTCATAAAAAGTATACATGAGCATGATCTCCCATCCAACCGCCCATCGATGGTAGGGTTTTTCAAAATAGATTTGCAAATATAGTATGTTTGAAAACTACTACCAAGGAAGAATATCACAACTAGTTATATGAATCAACTAGTACGAGATCCTTCAAACAATGGACAAAACAAGAGATATTCATGAAACATGAAAATCACATGATCACTAAACACTTAAAAACCATATAGCACAATTTATACTCATGAAAACTAAGTCATGAGAAAACATTAAATAAGGTGAGCGTACAAGTGTTGTGAGAAACATATCAACATGAAAATCAAGCTCAATATTAAAAACATGAAACTCATCTAAGATATGAAATCACCTATTGAAATCATCTTAAAAATATGATATTCATCATAATGTGAAATCACCAAAAAAAAACATAAAATCATCAAAACATGATTTAAACTTTAAGGCATATGTATGTCATGTACAAACTAAAGTATACATACATATCCCAAACATGAAGAGTCCACAAAAGTATATGCATGAAGGCACGTGGCTCAAGGATGTATATGTATAAGCAATAATTTGGACAAGATAGACATATACATGAAGTCAACCACAAGATCATAGAAACATATTAAAAATGAGGAATACAAGTCAAATGTAAGAATCATCAAAACTAGATTATACTAGTACATCAAGTGATATACAAATGAGCGTTCAAGCACAAACATATATAAAGGTTTATTTGTGGCCCATTCTATGTACAAGTATAACTCCTAGTTTTCATGAAAACTAACATCTAAGCATATATTCAAATCATAAAGCATAAAACAAGTCATAAATCAACAATTATTCTAAAAATGATCCTTATATAAATTCATATGCTATAAGAATCAAGATATACATAATATCAAAACAATTGTGAAAATACAAATATGGAATCATGTAAACAATGGTGATTACAAATTGCAATACATGAATCATTAAACACAAAATCATAGAATCATGAACATCATATGATCAATGTGCATATGCATGTACATAAGATCTAAAGCATACATGTTAGTTTAAACAAGGTGAGACACTAAATGTAGATTCCAAATGAAGCATGGGTGCTCAAGTAGCTAAACATGTACAACTTTAATATAATGGCACAAGCATAATGGACAATAAAATACAACATGCTATAAAAAAAAATGAAAAGCATGTAAACACAAAATGGAGTAAGGGATTGTTACCAAAACCAAGGGGCAACTCTCCATGTCTCCAAAACATGATGGTCATCCCACCAAATCTCCTTGAGAGTGAAGCATCCAAATGGTTCTCCTTTTAGCTTAGAATGCATCCACCTCAAGGCACCAATACCCTCACGTGACGCGAGAGCTCCCACCTACATCAAAAGTCAAAGAGGTGGATCTTGGTACCCTATTTCTTTGTGGGTCCACGGGGGTTAGTATCTTTTCTAACCCAAACATAATTAGTTGCTAAATTTTCATTATAAATACGATCATAACAAAATCTAGCAAGGTGGCCTTTTCGATCACAATGTGTACATGTGTACACGTGAGCATACATATGATGGTGGTGATCATGAAAAGCATGTGTATGCCTAGATGGGTGTGCATGCAAGGTTGGAACTTGTTTCTTGCGAACCAAGGTTTCCAATCGTGTGTGATTCATGGCACAATGGCTCAAAGTGGAGCCCAAATTATCAACACTTTTCTTCAAATTATTTATATCATTTTCTATGCTAGAAGATAAAGTGGAGCGTGCAATAGAAGTGCTAGAGATAGAAGCAATGCTAGCATGGAAAACATGCAATCAATATCATTTTCCAAAGATTCATTTTTAGACAAAACCAAATTCAATTCTTTAGTAATAGAATCAATTTATTTTTCAAAGTAAGGTTTTCTTTGAAAACACAATCCAATCTTGAGGATAAAATCTCATTGTGTTCCAAAATATCATCACAATCATTTTTGCCTTTTAAAACTTCAATTTCTTTTAAAGCAATGTCTATTGAGATCTTAGTGAGTCACATTCACTAGTAATTTCTTCCTTCTCTTGCAAAACGGTTTCAAAAGTAGAGCATAAATCCTTCATTTCTTTTTGTAAATCAAAATGTTTTTCTTTCAATGAGTTATGTTTTTCCAAGAATTTTTCAAGCTTAGAAGCAAGTTCAACATTTAAATTTTGAACCTCAAAACATCCATGGCAATAAGAGCTAGAGCTATCATGTATTTGAGAGTCCGATTGTACCTCATGGGAGTCATTCCCATATGCCATAAAACAAGGCTCTTCGGATACATCTCTCATAGATCTCCTCATATTGTTGATGATCCTTGGAAGCTCCGGAGATGTCAAGACGCTCCAAACTGCAAAAGCCGAGTTAAAACTATCAAAAACAAGTAAGAGATTATTATCAAAGATGCTCTAAGTGTTTGAAGTGCAAGTGCATTGGCCTTCTTATGCTTACTAGTATTTGGGAGGGCTTCTATGGTGATGGCTTGATAAACTAGATGACCTAGTGTTTTTAAATATCTAGTCATGTTAACTTTCCAAGAGTCAAGTCTAGTATGGTCAAACATAGGAGGGCTAGCCATGAGAGCAAACTAGTATGAGTGCAAATGAGATGCAAATGAAGATTAGCAAACCAAGATCTTAACTCCTAGGTGGTTAAACCTAAATATCAGGAGCGCTAGCTCTGATACCAATTGAAAAGTCACCTAGAGGGGGGGTGAATAGGTGACAATGCTAATCTATGAACTAAATGCGGAATTTAAAAACTTAATGCAAATACACTCAAGTGTGATCAACAAGTGATGCACACACAACCAAGCCAAGCAATATGAATGAGCAATATAAGTAGAAATGCAAGGCACAAAGTAAAGAGAGAGAGAGATAGAGAGCCAATAGATCAAACGCAAAACAAGGATATGTTATCGAGGTTCGAGCACCCAGCTCTACATCCCCGCCTTCGACACACGAAGGATTTCCACTAGCTCGTCCACCTAGGACCCTTTACAAAGAGTACCCAACTCTCTCTTTACAACCTCCTCCTTGAGGCTAATTATCAAACCAATACAACAAACTCCCAATCACCAACCAATACAAGGATCACCTCTCAACTAGAGGGATACAACCCAAAGCACAAAGCTAAGAAAAGATTGGGTTACAACTTGGTGGTCACAACAACAACCACAAATAACTTCTTCTTCCCACACAAATATCCTATAGATATAGATAGTAGATTATAGCTCAAGTGTGAGAAAACCAAGGGATTTGAAACCAGCAACTCAAAGAAAATCTTGGGAAATAAATGAAACCAGATAGAGAAGTTCAATTCAAAAGCTTTTCCCAAAACCCTTTTCTTTGATTTTTCAAACCCTAATGAAAACACCAAAAAGATTGTTCAATTTGAATCCAAAAACCTATTTTGATTGCAGCAAAAACACCTGAGAGAGTGGAAAAATTCGCACAAAAATCTTAGAGAAAAACTCTTGCAAATGGGGTATTTATAGGCAATTATCAGAAAATAGCCGTTGACAGAAATTTGCCAGAAATAGCCTTCCGTCGACCGGCTCGGTCGACCGTCCAACGGTCAATTTTTGACCGTTGGCAACTAGCGGTCGACCGACCCGGTCGACCGAATAATCCCGAGAGCAGACTATTCTGCTCCGGTCGACCGTTCCGGTCGACCGCTGACTGTGCCAGAAACGTGCACAGGTTTGTGCACGTCGTCGGTCGACCGTGACGGTCGACCGGCTACATGCGGTCGACCGATACGGTCGACCGAACTAGCCTGGCAGGCAGCAAATGGGTCAGAAAACTGAGGTAAAAAATGTTCCAATAAATCCCACAAAATCTCTAAAATTCCACAAAAAGTTTTTTATTTTATATTGAAATACAACTTGTGTTAAAAATCCTAACACAAATTTCAAACATATTTGACTATTTTTGTGTCATAGAAATTTTGCCAAAAACCAAAACTTGTATTTTCTAAAACTTGGAATCTTGAATAGAAAATACGTTTTGTCTAAAACTCATCCAAATACAAAAATATGATATTTAAACACTTTGAAGCAAGTTGTATATGAATAGAAATTCATATACAAGAAACATATAGATATCATGATTTTTGTCATTAAGTCCAAAATAATGTTTTGATAAAAATACCAAAACATAAAACACATGAAATAGAATATCAAACTAAGTTTGTTTAAGCAATAGAAGCATGCATGTATATAGAATAAATCATATATACACTAAACCATGTAAACTTATTGTGATATAAAATCTATTCATGAAAACCAAGATCGGTTAAACCAAAAACTTAAAACCAATATTCAAAACGTGAAACATGTGTGTTGTGAACTTGAGCTTATCATACTATACTAATCTTTACAATTAAGATCTAAACCCAAACTAAAACTATGGATACCTAAGTCTTCTTGTAGAGCGCAATCTCCAAGCTAGAGCGCAATCTCCAAGTCGGCTCGATCCAAAAACTCTTGATTCACCGAGCAAGTGCAATGTATGATCTTTGATGCGCGGGCTCTTGAATCAACATGTGCAAGCTTCCAATACATCTTGTTGAAGCTAAACACCAACTAATATCTTGGTTAATGATCTGAAACTAAAATCACAAGATTATTAGTACACATAACTACATGAGTTAATCATCATCAAAACTAGAGTGGAAGGCCTTTGGGCCAACATGAGCAATGTAAATAAATGCAAGGCACAAAGTAAAGAGAGAGTAGAGAGAGAGCCAATGGATCAAGCGCAAACACAAAGATATGTTATCGAGGTTCGAGCACCCAGCTCTACATCCCCGCCTTCGACACACGAAGGATTTCCACTAGCTCGTCCACCTAGGACCCTTTACAAGGAGTACCCAACTCCTCTCTTTACAACCTCCTCCCTGAGGCACAAATCCAAGCCAACCAACACAACCTCCTCCTTGAGGCAAACTCCAACAATCACAACCTCCTCCTTGAGGCTAATATTCAAACCAATACAACAAACTCCCAATCACCAACCAATACAAGGATCACCTCTCAACTAGAGGGATATAACCCAAAGCACAAAGCTAAGAAAAGATTGGGTTACAACTTGGTGGTCACAACAATAACCACAAACAACTTCTTCTTCCTCCACACAAATACCTATAGATATAGATAGTAGATTTTTGCTCAAGTGTGGAGAAAACCAAAGGATTTGAAATCAGAAATCACAAAGAAAATCTTTGGGAAAAATCAAGAAATCAAGATAGAATAGTTCAATCAAAATTCTTTCCCAAAACCCTTTCTTTGATTTTCCAAACCCTAATGAAAACACCAAATGGATTGTTCAATTCAAGCTCATAAACTTCTTTTGATTGCTTTGAAAACACCAGAGAATCAGCAAAACTTCGCACAAAAAAATCTTAGAGAAAAACTCTTGCAAATGGGGTATTTATAGGCTAATCCAGAAAATAGCCGTTTGGCAGCAGTTTTGCCAGAAATGACCCTGCGGTCGACCGCCCGGTCGACCGTCCAACGGTCAATTTTTGACCGTTGGCAACTAGCGGTCGACCGCCCCGGTCGACCGAATAATCCAGAGAGCAGACTATTCTGCTCCGGTCGACCATCCCGGTCGACCGCTGTCTGTGCCAGAAACGTGCACAGGTTTGTGCACGTCGGTCGACCGGCCCGGTCGACCGACCTCAGACCTAGTCGACTAATCAGGGTCCTAGTCGACTTGGTTGAAGCCTGGAACAGAAAACATACTTAAAATACATTTTTAAAAACATGTTTATCATTGCTAAAACTTCCATAGAAACTTGTTTTATTATTTTATTTTGAAACACAAACTAGTGATAAAAATTCCAAGACATATATCAATCATATCAATTCATTTTGGTGTCTTGCCAATTTTATCAAAAACCAAAACTAGTATTTTTCAAAACTTGGATTTTCCAAATAAACTTTGTTCAAAACTTATCCAAATGCAAAAACATGATATTTAAACATTTTGAGGCATGATGCATATGGATAGAATCCAATATACATGAAACATATATATATCATAGTTTTTGTCTTTAATTTCCAAAAATAAGTTTGTCAAAACACAAAACCTAAAACACATGAATAGGTATATCAAATTTAGTTTGTCTAAGTCTTTGAAGCATGCATGTATATAGAACAAATCTATATACAATAAACCATGTAAACTTGTTTTGATATAATGTCTATTCATGAAAATCAAGATCGGTTAAACCATAAATCCAAAATAAATATTCAAAACATGAACGTGTGTGTGTTGTGAACTTGAGCATTATCATACTATTTTAATCATTACAATTAGGCTCTAAACACAAACTAAACTAGGGATACCTAAGTCTTCTTGTAGAGCGCCGTCTCCAAGTTGACTCGGTCCAAACCGTGATTCACCAAGCAAGTGCTATATATGATCTTTGACGCTTGGGCTCTTGAATCAACATGTGCAAGCTTCCAAATCATCTTGTTGAAGCTAAACACCAACTAATATCTTGATTAATAATCTGAAACTAAAATCACAAGATAATTAGTACACATAACTACATGAGTTAATCATCATCAAAACTAGAGTGAAAGGCCTTTGGGCCAACAGCAATGAATATAAAGCAAGTAAATAAAGCAAATAAATCAATCGCAAACACTGAGATTTGTTTCGAGGTTCGAGTACCCAGTTCTACGTCCCCGCCTTCACCCAGAAGGATTTCCAACCACTATAACTTTCACAAAGAATTACAACTACAAGGGAGTACCCAACTCCTCAATCACTCTCCTCTAGTCCAGAGGTAGTGGAGCCACAAATACAAGAATATCTTGGTGATCAAAAGACCACAAACCCTCTTTTGAAAAACTTTTTCTCTTACAATACCCTAGAGAATAATATGTAGGATTGAAGCTCAAGTTTTGTAAATAAAAAAGAAAATGAAATTGAAGAGAGTTTTGAACAAAAAACTTCAGTAAAAAGAGAGAATTTTGAGCACAAAAACTAAGAGCAAAAACTTCTTTTCAAAGCCTTTAAACTTGATTTCTTTTGTAGAAGATTGTTGTGATCACCTCAATCCTAATCAACCTTATTTATAGGATAAAGGTAGGGATTAAAGAGTAAACTGTTATAATGAATAATTAGGAAAGATTACACCCAAATCTAGCCCCCAAATTCGTTTAGAGAGAAAAATCACGTTTTAAAACGTATTAAATAAACTAGCTGTTAGGGCTGAAATCAAGCTCACGGTCGACTGGCCGGTCGACCGATTTTTAAAAAAAATAACAGTTGCCAGCCTACGGTCGACCGCCCGGTAGACCGTAACAAACAGAAACATGGGTGATTTCAGTCGACCGAAGGTCGGTCGACCGATATAGGGCCCGGTCGACCGCCCGGTCGACCAGGAAACATGCACACATGCACGCACCCAAACGGTCAGAAGTGCGGTCGACTGCCTGGTCGACCATTCTGACCTGAAACAGAGCCGGTCGACCGCAACAGGTCAAAAACAGTCTCTTTTGAAGAAATGGTTTTGAAGATCTTTAAAGTTTTTCAAATTAACTTTGATCAAAATTTTGTACACTATATTGAATAGAGTTTATAAGTATTAAGTTATGTTTATAAACTATTTTATATAAAAGAGAAATATCTTTCAAAAATCGTGGCAAAAACTTGTGTGTGGGGAAAAATTGAGCTTCAACACTACACACTATCCTTTAACAAACTAAAAAAAAACTGAAAAAGAAAGTCCCTGAGCCGAGTTACACCAAGCTAGAGCCTTCTCTTCAATGAAAACGTGCTCTTCGCCATTTGCCTTTTAGCATCAACATTCCTTGTAATAGCTTAGAAAGGCCATCATGACTAGTACAAAGCAAAATCTCATTCTAAACAACTTATTAGTACCAAATAGCTCCTATGTGTTTTGTTATCATCAAAACTTAAACAAATAGAGAGTGTAACCTTTTGGGCCAACAATCTCCCCCTTTTTGATGATGACAAAACATATAAGTTATAGCACAAGATATAATAAAAGAGAGGTAAAAACTCCACCTCAAATTATGCTATATTACACAAGTATAAAATAATCTATTATGAGAAAATTTTTGAAACAAAAAAACATACACAAACAAGTCATGTCATGAAGCAACAAACCATACCACAAAATCAAAACATAAACTACATATTTCTCCCCCTTTTTGTCATACATCAAAAAGGGACAAATTTGCAAGAAAACTTTCTTATTCAACAACACAAACATTAAGTTCACCACATATAAAAGAAAATCTATTATAATCAAGTGGTTTAGTGAAAATATCGGCAAGTTACAAATCGGAAGAAACATAATCAATCTCAATATCACCTTTCTCAAAATGATCTCTAAGAAAGTGATATCTAATCTCAATATACTTGGTCTTACTATATTGATTTGCATTCTTAGTCATATGAATAGTACTAGTATTATCACAAAATATTTTATATAGTCATAATGCAAAAATCATCAAGGAGAGTATGTTTCATCCAAAGGACTTGCGCACAACAAGCCCCCGCCGCAACATACTCCGCCTCGGCGGTTGAGAGGGCTACCGAGTTTTATTTCTTAGAAGACCATGAAACAAGACAATTACCAAGAAATTGACATGTTCCACTAATACTCTTCCTATCCACTCTACAACTCCCATAGTCGGCATCCGAAAAACTCGTCATTGAGAAATCTCCGATTTTCGGATACCATAAACCCATTCCAATAGTGCCCTTAATATAACGAATAATGCATTTTACCGCAATTAAATGAGATTCTTTGGGACACGATTGGAATCTAGCACAAAGACACACACTAAACATAATATCCGGCCTACTAGCCGTTAAATACAACAAACTACCAATCATGCGTCTATATAATTTTATATCAACACACTTACCTTGTCATCCTTATCAAGCTTGGTGGTAGTGGCCATGGGAGTGTTGCAAATTTTTGAGTCTTCAAGCCCAAATTTCTTGATGAGTTCCTTGGAGTACTTGGCTTGACATATAATATCCCATCACGCATTTGCTTGATTTGGAGTCCAAGAAAATAATTCAATTCACCCATTAATGACATCTCAAATTCACGTTGCATGCATTGTTTAAACTCCTTGCAAAGTAACTCATTAATAGAACCAAAGATTATATCATCAACAATATTTGAACTATAAGAATGTCACTATCAACATGTATAGTAAATAATGTGGTGTCTACTTTGCCTTTAACAAAATCATTTGAAAGAAGAAAACTAGAAAGCCTTTCATACCAAGCTCTTGGAGCTTGTTTTAAACCATACAATGCTTTATCAATTTTGAAAACAATTTGGATGTTCATGATCAACAAAACCGGGAGGTTGTTCAACATAAACTTCTCATTAATAAAACCATTTAAAAATGCACTTTTTACATCCATTTGAAAAAGTTTTAAAATTTAAAAGATGCATAAGCTAGTGTGATCTGTATGGCTTCAAGCCGTGCTACGGGTGCAAAGGTCTCCTCAAAGTCGATTCCTTCAACTTGAGTGTAACTTTGGGCCACTAACCTAGCCTTATTCCTAATAACATTTCCTGACTCATCCAACTTGTTCCTAAAAATAACTTAATACCAATTATTTGTCTATCATGGGGTCTAGGAATAAGGTGCCAAACTTTATTGCGCTCAAATTGATTGAGTTCTTCTTGCATAGCTAACAACCAATATGAGTCACCCTCAGCTTCAAGGATGTTTTTTGGTTCAAAATGAGATAAGAATGCAAAATTACCACACAATTCATGGAGTTTGGAGCGAGTAGTTACCCCCTTTGATACATCACCTATGATGAGATCTTTGGGATGATTTGTAGCGTATCTCTAATCTTTAGTAAGTGGTTGAGAGCTTTCCACTTCATCCTTTTAAACTTCACCAATAGGTTCTTGCTTGTTTTCTTAGATGGGTGAGTCCTTCAAGGATATTTTCTCCATGTTCTCACCTAATGAGTCAATCTCTACAACATTCTCAACAATAGCATTAGTTTCTTCAAATTTAACATGCATAGTTTCTTAATAGTATGAGATGATTTATTGAATACTCTATAAGCTCTGCTAGTACTAAAATATCCAATAAAGATTGCTTCATAAGTCTTAGCATCAAATTTACCCAAATTATCTTTAGTATTCAAAACAAAACACTTGCATCCAAAAACTTTAAAGTATGAAACATTTGGTTTTCTTAAATGATAAATTTCAAAAGAGGTTTTGAAAGTATTTTTACACAAATAAATACGATTTGATATGTAGCATGCGGTGTTTACGGCCTTGGCCCATAAATATTGAGGGAGCCCATATTCACTTATCATAGTCCTAACCATTTCTTGAAGAGTTCTATTCTTCCTTTCAACTACTCCATTTTATTGTGGAGTCCTACGACATGACATTTTATGCTTAATTCCTTTTTCATCACAATCGTGAAGAGTTGGTTAACAAGCTCACCACCTCTATCACTTCTTATCCGTAAAATCGAAAATCCTTTTTCTTTTTCAACCCTCTTTCGAAAAATCTTAAAATGCGAAAAAGTTTGATCTTTATGCTCCAAAAAGAAACCCAAGTGAAACGAGAAAAATCATCAACTAAAACAAAACATATATATTTCCATTTAAGCTCTTAGTTTTAGTTGGTCCAAAAAGATCCATGTGAATCAATTCTAATGGCCTAGTTGACATGATATCCTTGATTGGTTTGAAAGAAGACTTGGTTTGTTTCCCAAGTTGGCACGCATCACAAATGCGGTCTTTTTTAAACTTCAAATAAGGAATACCCTTCACCAATTCCTTAGAATTAATTCTAGCAAGGTGATCAAAAAATGCATGTCCTAATCTTCTATGCCATAACCATAAAATCTCATCAAAAGCATTCAAACATTTAGTAGAACAATCCAAATTAAGCATGTCAATAATATAGACATTATTTTCACGAAATCTGGTAAGAATACAATCATTAATTTTACAATCAAAAATTTTACAAGAAGATTCATCAAACACAACTTTGAGACCACTATCACATAGTTGACTTATGCTAAGCAAGTTATGTTTAAGCCCATCAACAAGAATAATATTTTCTATTAAAGGAGATGCACCAATCTTAATGTTACCTATACCGATGATGGTGCCCTTGGAGTCATTTCCGAAGGTGACGGTGCCACCTTCATCGTACCTTGATAGGGTTGTGAAATTGTTGATGTCCTATGTCATATGCCTTGAATAACCACTATCAAGGTACCACCGCTCCTTACGTCTTGGAGCCTTGGTGTGTACCTACATCAAATAATTTAGGACTTGATTTTGGTACCCATATTTTCTTAGGTCCTAAAAAGTTAGTGTTTGAACCCACACAAGATTATTTGTCCTATTTATATGATCATAGAAAAATTTAGCCAAATGGCCGTTCCGGCCACAATAAGTACATTTATAAATTCTACCATATTTAAAATCATAATAAGCATGCGGCTTACGAACATGTGAATTGTGAGCATGAGTAGTTTTAACATGAGTGACATGTGAAGTGTTGGCATGATGAGCGTGTGAATTTTTGGCAAGAGTTGTTTTATCATTTTTAGCATGTGGAGTGTGCATATGCTTCTTTGAAAACATTTCTTCTAATTTATTGGTGTTAAAAGCACATTCTTTTAAAACATTTCCAAAATCATTGATTTTAGTTTTTAACATGGATAATTCATTTTCATCAATTTTTGGATATTTAGCTTTACAAGCAATTCTATACTCATCAAAATCTTTTTGCGTTGAAATATGATTAGAAGATAGTTCATCCTTTTCTTTTGAAGAAATAGCAAGTTATTTTTTAAGCATTTCAATTTCCTTTTTCAATTTTGAACACTCTTCCTTTTTATCATCAAAACTTTCTAAAAGTTCAACGAAAGCATGTACTAACATGTCTTTACTTATTTCACTTTCATTATCAAGTGGTTGAGTGGTTACCTTAGGTGTGTTTGCCATGAAACACACGTTTGCCGTGTCGACTTCAACTTCACATTTACTTTTCGAATCCCAAGTCGCTTTGTATACCTTCTTTTTGACCGGCCTCTTTTGCTTCAAGGAGGAGGTTATCTTTTTCTTGAAATCTGGACAATCGGCCATGATGTGCCCGGATTTTGATAGTTGTAGCATATGATCCTTTTCTCCTCCTTCCCTTCCCATCGTCTTCTATAGTTGAGCTTATTCTTGCGGTATATTCTCTTTACATTTCTTATAAAAAGAGATAGCTCTTCATCATCTTCTTCATCATCGTATTGTAATTCACCTAGAGGGGGGGTGAATAGGTGATGGCTAATCTTATGGAAACTAAATGCAAAATTAAAAACTTATTACACTAAACACCACGTATAACACAAGAGTGTAGCCGAATTCCTCGTGAAGGGCTTTGGATTAACTCCTCAAGATTTCTCTAAATAAGAGTTGAGGTGCCGCGTTGGCTCTCTTGGTTGAATACAAGTGTTAGCAAACAATCCCCAAGCATATAACAATTAAGCTCACAATATATATCAAGCATATAAAGATGAAAGCAATATAATCATGTAAGATATAAACAAGAGTAAGAGATAGAGAGTGAGCAATCGCAAATACGGGAGATTTGTTTCGAGGTTCGAACACACTTGCTCTACGTCCCCGCCTTCGACACTACGAAGGATTTCCACTAAAATCGATCCCACCAGATCACTTGGTGCCGCAACACTTACAAGCTCTAGGACTCCCTAGTCCCGTATACACCGCAAGCTCACTAGCTCGCCGAGGCCGCACCTCAAACACTGAGTCCACACACGAACTCGAAACAACCGCGAACGCACTCGTCCGCCTCCTCAAAGCAAATGAAGGAACTTTGGTGATCACAACTCTTGATCACCTAAAATCCTCTCACAAAAATCCCTATGGGTAGATATAGCAATGGATGGCTCAAGTGTTGTGTGAGAAAACAAGGAAAGAGATGGTGGAGGAAAACTCAAGAAAATCACTTAAAAAACTCTTGATAAAAACTCTCCTTTTGATTGGAAATATTTGCTCTCAAACTTGTGGATATAACCACTGAAATAAGTGGGAAAAACTAGCCCAAAACTCTTCTTGAAATCTTATCGAAAATAGCCTCCAAATGCCCCAATTTATAGAGCTAGAAAACTAACCGTTGGGAGCCAGGTTGGTCTGACGGTCAACCGCCCGGTCGACCGCCAACGGTCATTTTTCTGACCTTTGGGGCAGCAGTCGACCACGACCGAGGCTCTGGAACAGAGAGCACAGCTCTCTGCCGGTCGACCGTCCCGGTCGACCGGGGCTTTCCAGAGAGCAGAGCTCTCTGGCGGTCGACCGTTCCGGTCGACCGGCCCTCCAGCACTGTCTGGCTTGCACGTCTGTGCACGGCGGTCGACCGACTCGATCGACCGACTTCAAGCACGGTCGACCGGTCCGGTCAATTGGCAGAAGCCAGTACAAAAATTTCTGGGATAAAAAGTTTGGTCATTTTTGCTCAAATAAAATCCCATAAAATCATGAAAAATCTATAAAAATAGTTTCAATGTTATACTTTGATAATCAAACATGCTTGCACAAAATCAAGGCATGTTCCAAACAAATTGGACTATTTTGTAACTTAGAAATTTTGGTTCAAAACAAAAACTGTATTTTTCCAAAATTGGTTTTTTCAAACTTATTTTTTCAAAACTTCTTCAAATACAAAAATAAGATATTTTAAACTCTTTTAAAGCATAGAATGTATGGATATGATCCACTATACATACATGGTGAAATATCTATGTTTTTGACAATAAGCACTAAATATGGTTTTGGTTAAATACATGTAAACTTTGAATACCAAAAACCAAACCGGTATTTTTCAAAAGAAAAACTCTTTTGTATTTTTTCAAAATATAAATTCTTTTATGAAAACTTATCTAAATAAAGAGTGTGTGTGTGTATGATATGCTTGAGCAATCCACCAACTATTCTATCCTTTACATTTTATCTAAAAACAAAATCTTAATAAAAACATGCTGGCCCAAAGGCCTATCACTCTAGTTTTGATGATGATCAACTCATGTAGTTATGTTTACTAATGATCTTGTGTTTAATTAGTGACAGATTTGTTATCAAGATCTTAGTAGGTGTGGAGCTTCAACAAAGGATTTAAAATCATATTTTGGAGCTAGCACCGGTTGATTCACGAGCCTATGCATCAAGATCACATCAAGTACTCAAAAGGAGTCGAGCTCGTTGGATCGTGTTTGGACCAAGTCAAGATGATGAGAAGGCTTCAAGTGAAGACTTCAAGAAGATGAAGACTTGTGTCTAGGTATAAGATTTAGTTTTTAGAAGATTTTGTTTTAGATAAAATGTAAAGGATAGAATAGTTGGTGGATTGCTCAAGTATATATCACACACACACTCTTGATAGAATTGTTTTCATAAAAGATTTTTTAGTTTAGAAAGATTTTTCTTTGTGACAAAATACTAATTGGTTTTTGGTATTCATGTTTACATCTTTCACCAAAACCAAGTTTATGCGTATTGTCAAAAACATAGATATTTCATCTTAATTGTGTAGTGGATCATATCCATACACACTATGCCTTAAAAGTTGTTTAATATCTTGTTTTTGTATTTAGAGAAGTTTTCGAAAAACAAGTTTGGAAAATACAGTTTTCTATGGAGCCAATATTTCCATATTACAAAAATAGTCCAAATCTTTTATAACATGCCTTGATTTTGTGCAAGCATGTTTGTTTATCAAAGTATATTGGTAAAACTATTTTTGTAGATTTTTAAGTATTTTATGGGATTTTATTTCAATCAAAAGACTTAGTTTTAAATCCCAGAAAAACTGTTTTCAAGCTTCAGATAGTCGACTTACTACCTTGCTAGTCGACTAACCCTGAAATCGGTCGACCGGCACGGTCGACCGACGTGCACGACGTGCACGCCTTGACCTGGTAGTTGACCGGTCGACCGGCATAGTCGATCGGAACTGAGAGCAGTGCTCTCTGTTCTTTTGGGTCGACCGGCGGTCGACCGGAGGCTCCAACGGTCTGATTTTTAACCGTTGGCGGTCGACCGAGCGGTCGACCGACAGGTCTGACAGACCCCAACGGCTAGTTTTTGACAGCCTATAAATTTGGGGGTTTGGTCATTTGTTTCACACAAGATTTTGGAGAAGTTTTAGAGCCAGTTTTTCCTACTCTTTTCAGAAGTTTTTCTCCACAAAATTGAGAGCTAATACTTCCAATCAAAAGGGGAGTTTTTATTAAGAGTTTTAAAAGAGAATTTCTTGAGTTTTCCTCCACCATCTCCTTCCTAGTTTTCTCACACAAACACTTGAGCTATCCATTGCTATATCTACCTATAGGGATTTGTTGTGAGAGAATTTTAGGTGATCAAGAGTTGTGATCACCAAAGTTCTACTTTGTTCTTTTGAGAAGGCGGACGGTTGTGTTCGCATTGTTTCGGGTCCTAGTGTGGACTCGGTTGTTTCGGGTTCGGGTGCGAACTCTTGTTTGAGGTGCGGCCTCGGCGAGCCGGTGGGCTTGCGTGTGTACAGGCTAGAGAGTCTGAGAGCTTGTAGGTGTTGCGGCACAAGGTGATCCATTGGGATCGAGTATAGTGGAAATCCTTCATGTGTCGAAGGCGGGGATGTAGAGCAAGTGTGCTCGAACCTCGAAACAAATCCCTTGTGTTTGTGATTGCTCACTCTCTCTCTCTCTCTATCTCCTTTATATCTTGCATACTCTTATTGTCTATCTTTATATGCTAGATATTCATTGTGCTTAATTGTTATATAATTGCTTGGGTTTGTTTGCTAACACTTGTATTCAACCAAGAGATCCAACGCGGCACCTCAACCCATTCAAGGGGAATCTAGAGGAGTTTGTCCAGAGCCCTTCACGGGAAATTCGGCAACACTCTTGTGTTATACGTGGTATTTAGTGTAAAAGTTTTATTTGGTCATAATTGTTTTTAGCTTCCGCATTATTTGGTATTAAGTGACCATTAGATTAGCCTTCACCTATTCACCCCCTTCTAGGTGAACCTTCAATTGGTATCAGAGCTTGGTACTCTGATTTTAGGTCTTACAACCTAGAGTAAAAGATTCTCATTTTTAAGCTAATCACATTATTTGTACACACACCATGGACTTCATGTCACCACCCATGTTTGACATTCTTAACATCCATATATGTAAGGTGAAGATGTCTTTGTACCTCAAAGCCCTAGGTTATCATATTTATCTTGCCATCACTAATAATGATTATTGTTTATATGGTAAGAATATTGAGGCTAATGCAAAAGCCCTTAATGCTTTAAAGTCTACCCTAGATGATGTTTATTTATCTAGAGTTTCTAACTTTGAATCGGCTTTTGTAGCATGGAACACCCTCATCTTCCTTGGCGAAAATGATCAATACTATGCGGGGAGCGACTCGGATGTTGGAAGCGACCCTTCCAATGTGTGCTACATGGTCCAAGGGGATAACCCCTTGAGGTAACTACCGAATCTGAGGATGAGGACATGTCATATGATGAGCTTACCACTTTTTGCCAATTATTGATTGAGAAATATGACATGATTAAGAAAAAAAAATAAAATTTGAAAAAGAAATTTGATTGCATGCATATTGAACAAGATTCTTTTAGAAACAAGATTGCATGCTTAGAAAAAGAAAGGAAGATTTGAAAAATGAGAATGTTTCCTTATTTTCAAAATTGAATGATTTGTGTGAAGAAAACAATACTTTGAAAAATAAAATTGATTTGGTGGAAAAATAAAAAGAAGTTGTTTTTCAAGATAACTCTTTAAAAAGAAAATTTGTTGAAAAAGAAAATGTTTTTCAAAAGAAAAAGAAAAATGATTCTTTATCTCATCATGCTTTACATGCCACCACTAATGAGATTAATATTTTGAAAATAAAATGGATTGTTTGAGTTCAACTTTGAACTCTTGTGCATTTAATCATTCTAGGTTGGAGTCAATGTTTTCAAAGAAACAAACTCCACACATTCATGCACATCATCCTCATGCATATGCTTATGTTGCATGTCATGATCACACCCACACACATAAGCATCCTAAGGTGTACGTATGTACACATTGTGGCCGCAAAGGCCATTTAGCAAAATTTTGTTTTGACAAGTTGCATTCTTTAAATTTTGCTAATAAAAATTTTGAGTTCCTTACAAGACTAACCCCAAAGGACCTAAGAAAATTTGGGTACCAAAGTCCCCACCTTTTGTATTTGATGTAGGTGAGGGCTCTCACATGACGTGAGAGATTTGGTGCCTTGGTGGTGGTTGCACGTGGACTAGATGGACATATTTTTGATGCACCGCTATCAAGGAGTTTTTGGTGGGAAAGACCACCATGCTTGGAGCTTTGGAGTTGGTAACAATCTCTAAACTCCTACTTATTTATGTTCATGCTTGTTCCTTCATGATATTTTTAGCATGACCATGTTTTAATTGTTTATGTGCTTCATGTGGTAGAAACATGCTTAGATGTAGTTTTTATCAAAACTTGTATTATACATGTACAAATAGTGAGTTACATTTGATTCATATATGTTTGCACTTCATGCTCATTTGTACCCACTATATGCACATGTATAGGCTAGTTTTGATGATTTTCACATTTACACTTGTTTTGCCTATTTTCATGTTTTACTTCATGTATATGTATTTTTAATTCAAATCTAATAAATATACATGTATACCCGTGAGTCTCTTGCCTTCATGCAAATACAATTAATAGACTCTTTTATGTTTGGGATATGTATGTGTATTATTAGGATTGGATAAATCATACATATACCTAGAAGTGTGTTTTGTTTTAATGAAAAATGAATTTTCATGTTTGTTTGATAAAAAAAAAATGATACTCACACTTTTTGAGCTTCAATGTCTATTTTCATGAAAATGGTATTTACATGACTTTTGAACACTCACACTTTATTTCTTTTGTCATGACTTTGATTCATGAACATATTTTTGAGCTTCATAGATCGAGTGTCAATTCTTGTATTTGATATGAGTTATGAAATACTTATACTTTGATTTCATGTTTTAAAGGATCTTTAACTAGTTTTTCACAAATTATTTTAACTAGTTCATTGTTCTTCATTTGGTAGAGTTTTTCAAACAAAACTTATTTTTCAAATCTATTTTTGAAAACCCTACCATCAATGGGAGGATGGATGGGAGATCATGTTCATGTATGCTTTATGAGAAAAATATTTTAATCTTGAACCATGATTGGGAGGTAGTTATATGAGATATACACTTGATCTTATTGTTATGTCAATTGGTATCATTGGATTCTTTCAATTGGTATCTAAATTGATAATTTTTATATATACTCATATTTTGTTTGCTTATCTATGTATGTGTCAATGTCAATTGGTATACTCATTTCATACATATATATGATTTTCATGTGCTTAACTTACAATTGGTTCACATTTTTAAAAGCACAAAGTTTATGATGAAAAATAAAAATTTTTGATCATTATGTTTACTATTGGTATCAATATGTTTCAACTTCATAATTGTTAAATTTCTATTGGTATCAATATGTTTCAACTTCATATTTGTTAAATTTCAATTGGTATCAATATGTTTTACAATAATGATTATTTTCATTTGGTATCTTAAAATTTGTTTGTTTTACTAAAGCTCGGATACCTTTAAAAATTTTGTTTAAGAAAAATTAAAAAAAAACATTTTTTGATTTGTATTTCTTATATGCAAGGAGAGCTTAACATCTCTTCTACATATAGATTCATGTTGAGTGTATTGTGTATTGAAGAGCTTGACAACTCTTCTTTATGTGGTACACGTGTGTAGGGGGAGCTTCACATCTCCTCTTATGCATTACATAATATGTGTTATGTGAATTGGGGCTTGTCATCCCTTCTTCATGTAATGCATATGTGTAGGGAAGCTAACTTAACGTCTTTCTCTTCATGAATTATATCGCATATAACCTTTTATTGATATATTTGATTTGACCCCTTATTGATCTCTTTGTTTATGACAAAAAGGGGGAGAAAGATTTGATGATTTTGTTTTTACCTTAAACCCTTTGTTGATGATTGACAAAAAGGGGGAGAGGTATTTGCTATATATGCATGTTTTTATTAAAGTATATGCATGTTTTCATTAAAGGATTTATGTTTATGCATATATGTTTTGTTTTGCAAATAGGAGAAAAAGAATTTGATTTTGTTTTATCTCCTTGATTTGCATACATGTCATGTGAAGCTCCATATTATATTGTTTATTTGTTATGCATGAGTTAAGGGGGAGCTTCTTTGGAGCTTTACTTTAATCCATGCATATATAACTTCATGAGTTTTGTCATCATCAAAAGGGGGAGATTGCTGGCCCAAAGGCCTATCACTCTAGTTTTGATGATGATCAACTAATGTAGTTATGTTTACTAATGATCTTGTGTTTAATTAGTGACAGATTTGTTATCAAGATCTTAGTAGGTGTGGAGCTTCAGCAAAGGATTTAAAATCATATTTTGGAGCTAGCACCGGTTGATTCACGAGCCTATGCATCAAGATCACATCAAGTACTCAAAAGGAGTCGAGCTCGTTGGATCGTGTTTGGACCAAGTCAAGATGATGAGAACGCTTCAAGTGAAGACTTCAAGAAGATGAAGACTTGTGTCTAGGTATAAGATTTAGTTTTTAGAAGATTTTGTTTTAGATAAAATGTAAAGGATAGAATAGTTGGTGGATTGCTCAGGTATATATCAAACACACACTCTTGATAGAATTGTTTTCATAAAAGATTTTTTAGTTTAGAAAAGATTTTTCTTTGTGACAAAATACTAATTGGTTTTTGGTATTCATGTTTACATCTTTCAACCAAAACCAAGTTTATGCGTATTGTCAAAAACATAGATATTTCATCTTAATTGTATAGTGGATCATATCCATACACACTATGCCTTAAAAGTTGTTTAAATATCTTGTTTTTGTATCTAGAGAAGTTTTGGAAAAACAAGTTTGGAAAAATACAGTTTTCTATTGAGCCAATAATTCTATATTACAAAAATAGTCCAAATCTTTTATAACATGCCTTGATTTTATGCAAACATGTTTGTTTATCAAAGTATATTGGTAAAACTATTTTGTAGATTTTTAAGTATTTTATGGGATTTTATTTCAATCAAAAGACTTAGTTTTAAACCCCAGAAAAACTGTTTTCAGGCTTCAGATAGTCGACTTACTACCTTGCTAGTCGACTAACCCTGAAGTCGGTCGACTGGCACGGTCGACCGACGTGCACGACGTGCACGCCTTGACCTGGCAGTTGGCCGGTCGACTGGCACAGTCGACTGGAACTGAGAGCAGTGCTCTCTGTTCTTTTGGGTCGACCGGGTGGTCGACCGGAGGCTCCAACGGTCTGATTTTTGACCGTTGGCGGTCGACCGACAGGTCTGACAGACCCCAACGGCTAGTTTTTGACAGCCTATAAATTTAGGGGTTTGGTCATTTGTTTCACACAAGATTTTGGAGAAGTTTTAGAGCCAGTTTTTCCTACTCTTTTCAGAAGTTTTTCTCCACAAAATTGAGAGCTAATACTTTCAATCAAAAGGGAGTTTTTATTAAGAGTTTTAAAAGAGAATTTCTTGAGTTTTCCTCCACCATCTCTTTCCTAGTTTTCTCACACAAACACTTGAGCTATCCATTGCTATATCTACTTATAGGGATTTGTTGTGAGAGGATTTTAGGTGATCAAGAGTTGTGATCACCAAAGTTCTATTTTGTTCTTTTGAGAAGGCGGACGGTTGTGTTCGCATTGTTTCGGGTCCTAGTGTGGACTCGGTTGTTTCGGGTTCGGGTGCGAACTCTTTTTTGAGGTGCGGCCTCGGCGAGCCGGTGGGCTTTCGTGTGTACGGGCTAGAGAGTCCGAGAGCTTGTAGGTGTTGCGGCACCGGGTGATCCATTGGGATCGAGTATAGTGGAAATCCTTCGTGTGTCGAAAGCGGGGATGTAGAGCAAGTGTGCTCGAACCTCGAAACAAATCCCTTGTGTTTGCAATTGCTCACTCTCTCTTTATCTCCTTTATATCTTGCATACTCTTATTGTCTATCTTTATATGTTAGATATTCATTGTGCTTAATTGTTATATAATTGCTTGGGTTTGTTTGCTAACACTTGTATTCAACCAAGAGAGCCAACGCGGCACCTCACCCCATTCAAGGGGAATCTAGAGGAGTTTGTCCAGAGCCTTTCACGGGGAATTCGGCAACACTCTTGTGTTATACATGGTGTTTAGTGTAAAAGTTTTATTTGGTCATAATTGTTTTTATCTTCCGCATTATTTGGCATTAAGTGACCATTAGATTAGCCTTCACCTATTCACCCCCCTTCTAGGTGAACCTTCAAAACAAACCTAGACACAAGTCTTCATCTTGAAGGTCTTCACTTGAAGTCTTCTCATCTTCTTGACTTGGTCCAAACACGATCCATAAAGCTAGACTCCTTTTGAGTACTTGATGTGGTCTTGATTCACAAGCTCTTGAATCAAACCGTGTTAGCTTCAAAACTTGACTTTAAATCTTTTGTTGAAAGCCACACACCTACTAAGATCTTGATCACAAATCTGAAACTAATTAAATACAAGATCATTAGTACCATAACTACATGAGTTAATAATCATCAAAACTAGAGTGATAGGCCTTTGGGCCAACAATCTCCCCCTTTTTGATGATGACAAAACTCATGGAGTTATATATGCATGGATTAAAGTAAAGCTTCAAAGAAGCTCCCCCTTAACTCATGCATAACAATAAATAAATAAATATGTAATGAAAGCTCATAAACATGTATGTAAATATAAGGAGATAAACATGCCAATCAAGCATAAAACACATCAAATTCTTTTTCTCCTATTTTCTAAACAAAACATATATGCATAAACATAAATCCTTCTCCCTCTTTATGTATAAAGCAAGGAAAACATGCATATATACTAAATACTTCTCAAATACTTCTCCCCCTTTTTGTCAATCATCAATAAAGGGGTTAAAGTAAAAACAAAATGTTCTCCCCCTTTTTGTCAAAAGCAAAAATCAATAAAAAAGGGGACATAAAACAAATCAATCAATAAAGAGATATATGCGATATACATTCATGAAGAGGAAGACGCTAAGTTAACTTTCCTACACATATACATTACATGAATGAGGGATGACAAACCCTAATTCACATAACGCATAATATGCAATGCATAAGAGAAGATGTGAAGCTCCCCTTACACACGTGTACGGCATAAATAAGAGTTGTCAAGCTCCTCAATATAAGATACACTCACATGAATCTATATGTAGAAGAGATGTTAAGCTCTCCTTGCATATAGGCAATATAAATCAAAACATTTTTAATTTTCTTATTAAAAACAAATTTTGAATTTTTCTCAATAAACAAATTTTGAGAATTCTTAGAAAATCAAATTTTAAGATATCATATAAACAAAATTTTTAAGGTACCACTTGTAGCCAAATTTTAAGATACCAATTGTAAAATTATTGCATATTTTTGATATCAATAAAAATATCAATTTTAAAACTAATGCATAAGCTTATTAAAATATCAATTGAGATACCAATTGAAAATAAGCATTTGAATCAAGCTTAGCATAAACAAACTTTGTGCTTCAAATATATAAACCTATTTTAAATTAAGCACAAATAAATCATATATATGTATGAAAATGAAAATATCAATAGAAATTGATATTATTTGAAATGAAGCATACATATATAGGAAACAAAATATGAGTATATACAAAATGAAAATACCAATTGAGATCAAGTATATAACTCATAACCTACCGCCCTTTATATGCACAAGTTAAAAGATTTTCAATAGGGCTTACAAGGCATATTCGCCCATCCATCCGCCCATGACGGTGTTGGTAGGGGTTTTCGAAAATAGGTGTTTGAAAATATTTTTAGCATTGAAAATCACTACCAAATGAAGAGTACTTAACTAATTAAAATAATTTTTAAAAACTAGTTAAAGATCCTTCAAAACATGAAATCAAAGCATATGTTTTTCATGAATCATACCAAATACACAAGAGTTGACACTCAAAATTGATAAAGCTCAAAAATAATCATGAAACATAGTCATGAATAAACAAAATCAAGTGTGAGTGTTCAAAAATCATGTAATTAGCATTTTTCATGAAGATAATCATTGAAGCTCAAAACATAAATATCATTTTATCAAACAAATCATGAAAGTTTTTTTTATTTAAACATAACTTCTAGGTATATGTATGATTTATCCAAAACTAACAATATGCATACATATCCTAAACATAAAAAGAGTCCATAATGTAAATTGCATGAAGGCAAATGACTCATGGGTATACATGTATATTTATTAGATTTGAATATAAAATACATATACATGAAGCAAAATATGAAAATAGGCAAAACAAGTGTAAATGAGAGAATCATCAAAACTAAGCTATACATATGCATATAGTGAGTACAAATGAACAATGAAGTGCAAACATATATGAATCAATTTGTTGCTCACTACTTGTACAAGTATACATCCAAGTTTTGATAAAACTACATTTAAACTAGTATTTACCACATGAAGCACAAAACAATTGAACATGCTAAAAATATCATATGTGAATAAGCATGTAAATAAACTAGGAGTTTAAAGATAGTTATCAAACTAAAGAACTATACTCCAAATCTCCAAAACACGGTGGTTGTTCCACCAAACCTCCTTGATAGCGGTGCATCAAAAGTATGTCCATCATGTCCATGCATCCACCACCAAGGCACCATCCCTCTCACGTTTTGTGAGAGCCCTCACCTACATCAAAAACACAAGGTGGAGATTTTGGTACCCATTTTCTTTTGGGTCCTTGGGGGTTAGTCTTGTAAGGAACATTTTTATTAGCAAAATGTTTGGGTTCCTTGTCAAAATAAAATTTTGCTAAATGGCCTTTGCGGCCACAATGTGTACATTTGTACACCTTAGGATGCATATGAGTGTGGGTGTGATCATGACTTGCAACATAAGCATATGCATGATAAGGATGATGAGCATAAACATATGGAGCTTGTTTCTTTGAAAATAAGGACTCCAATCTCTTATGATTAAATGCACATGAGCTCAAAGTTGAGATCAAAAAATTTATTTTATTTTTTAAAAATTTAACTTCATTTTTATCAATGGTTGTGGCATGAAGAGCCTGATCAAGAGTCTTTTTCTTTTTAGAAACATTTTTCTTTTCTTTTTCAACCATTTTTCTTTTTAAAGAATTGTTTTCATGCAAAGCAACTTCCTTTTGTTTTTCCACCAAAATAATTTAGTTTTTCCTTCACAATGATCATTTAATTTAGACATCAAGGAAACATTCTCATTTTTCAAACATTCATTTTCTTTTTCAAAACATGCCATTTTATTTTTAAAAGACATATTTTCTTTTAAAACATTTTCAAATTTTGTTTGAAAAGAATCCTTTTATTTTGACATGCAATCAATTTTATTTTTCATTCTCTTATTATCTTTTCTAAGCATGTCATATTTTTCTAGTAGTTGTTGACAAAAAGATGTAAGCTCATCATATGACATATCATTTTCTTCATCTACCTCGGATTCGGTAGTTACCTCAAGGGAGTTGTCCCCTTGGACCATGTAGCACACATTGGAAGCATCACTTCCAACATCCGAGTCGCTCCCCGCATAGTATTGTTCTTTTTCGCCAAGGGAGATCAATGAGTTCCATACTACAAAAGCTGAATCAATGTTAGAAGGCTTAGATAAATAAACATCATTTAGGGTAGATCTTAAAGCATGTAGGGCTTTTGCATTAGCCTCAATATTTTTGCCATTTAAACAATATGAATCTTTAACAGTGGCAAAATAAACATTAATACTTAAGGCTTTGAGGAATAAGGACATCTTAACCTTCCAAGTTTGGATGTTAAGAATGTGAGGTGACATGAAATCCATGGTGTGTGTACAAATATTGTGATTAGCCTAAAAATGAGGATCTTTAACTCTAGGTTGTAAGACCCAAATCAAGAGCACTTGGCTCTGATACCAACTGTAAATCACCTAGAGGGTGAATAGGTGATGGCTAATCTTATGAAAACTAAATGCAGAATTAAAAACTTATTATTACAAATTAAAACTTATTACACTAAATACCACGTATAACACAAGAGTGTAGCCGAATTCCCCGTAAAGGGCTCTGGACTAACTCCTCAAGATTCCTCTAAATAAGAGTTGAGGTGCCGCATTGGCTCTCTTGGTTGAATACAAGTGTTAGCAAATAATCCCCAAGCATATAACAATTAAGCTCACAATATATATCAAGCATATAGAGATGAAAGCAATATAAGCATGCAAGATATAAACAAGAGTAAGAGATAGAGAGTGAGCAATCGCAAACACGGGAGATTTGTTTCGAGGTTCGAGCACACTTGCTCTACGTCCCCGCCTTTGACACTACGAAGGATTTCCACTAAAATCGATCCCACCGGATCACTTGGTGCCGCAACACCTACAAGCTCTAGGACTCCCTAGTCCCGTACACACTGCAAGCTCATTAGCTCGCCGAGGCCGCACCTCAAACACCGAGTCCACACACGAACTCGAAACAACCGCGAACGCACTCGTCCGCTTCCTCAAAGCAAATGAAGGAACTTTGGTGATCACAACTCTTGATCACCTAAAATCCTCTCACAACAAATCCCTATGGGTAGATATAGCAATAGATGGCTCAAGTGTTGTGTGAGAAAACAGGAAAGAGATGGTGGAGGAAAACTCAAGAAAATCACTTTAAAAACTCTTGATAAAAACTCTCCTTTTGATTGGAAATATTTTCTCTCAAACTTGTGGATATAACCACTGAAATAAGTGGGAAAAACTAGCCTAAAACTCTTCATGAAATCTTATTGAAAACAGCCACCAAATGCCCCAATTTATAGAGCTAGAAAAACTAGCCGTTGGGAGCCAGTTGGCCTGACGGTCGACCGCCCGATAGGCCGCCAATAGTCATTTTTCTGACCGTTGGGGCAGCGGTTGACCGGCCGATCGACCGAGGCTCTGGAACAGAGAGCACAGCTCTCTGCCGGTCGACCGTCCCGGTCGACCGGGGCTTTCCAGAGAGCAGAGCTCTCTGGCAGTCGACCGCTCCGGTTAACCGGCCCTCCAGCACTGTCTAGCGTGCACGTCTGTGCACGTCGGTCGACCGACTCGGTCGACTGACTTCAAGCATGGTCGACCGGTCCGGTCGACCGGCAGAAGCCAGTATAGAAAATTCTGGGATAAAAAGTTTGATCATTTTGGCTCAAATAAAATCCCATAAAATCATGAAAAATTTACAAAAATAGTTTCAATGTTATACTTTGATAATCAAACATCCTTGCACAAAATCAAGGCATGTTCGAAACAAATTGGACTATTTTTGTAACTTAGAAATTTTGGTTCAAAACAAAAACTGTATTTTTTAAAATTGATTTTTCCAATCTTATTTTTTCAAAACTTCTCCAAATACAAAAACAAGATATTTTAAACTCTTTTAAAGCATAGAGTGTATGGATATGATCCACTATACATACATGGTGAAATATCTATGTTTTTGATAATAAGCTCTAATATGGTTTTGGTTTAATACATGTAAACTTTAAATACCAAAACCAAACCGGTATTTTTCAAAAAGAAAAACTCTTTTGTATTTTTTCAAAATATAAATTATTTTATGAAAACTTATCTAAATCAAGAGTGTGTGTGTGTGTATGATATACTTGAGCAATCCGCCAACTATTCTATCCTTTACATTTTATCTAAAAATAAAATCTTAATAAAAATAAACATAGACACAAGTCTTCATCTTGAAGGTCTTCACTTGAAGTCTTCTCATCTTCTTGACTTGGTCCAAACACGATCCATAGAGCTAGACTCCTTTTGAGTACTTGATGTGGTCTTAATTCACAAGCTCTTGAATCAAACCGTGTTAGCTTCAAAACTTGACTTTAAATCTTTTGTTGAAGCCACACACCTACTAAGATCTTGATCACAAATCTAAAACTAATTAAACACAAGATCATTAGTACCATAACTACATGAGTTGATCATCATCAAAACTAGAGTGATAGGCCTTTGGGCCAACACGTATTTGGAGGAGGAAGACTTGAAAGCTATTGACTTTTTCTTTTGAGGTATCGCATCTTCTCTAGCCTTCTTCTCCATCTCATGAGTATTAAGGTTTCCGATAAGACTTATGAGCTCCATCTCATCTTCGTCATTCAACTCCTTTAAGGTAGTAGCTTTGATTTCCCATGACGAAGGAAGAGCACGAATCACCTTACGCACCTTTTGGTCGTTGCTTATTTCATCACCTAGAGAAGAAAGAACATTTATAATCTTAGTAAACTTAGTAATATATCATCAATAGATTCATTTTCTTGCATTTAAAACTTTCATATTGAGAATGCAAGAGATCTATTTTAGCTCTCTTAACTTGTGATGTTCCCTCGTAAGTGACCAATAAGTATTGCCAAATCTCATAAGCGGATTTGCAATGAATAACCCGTGTTAAGTCATCCTCATTCAAAGCTAAAAGTAGGGTACTTTAAGCCTTTGAATTAGCATCAAATTTCTTAGAGGAAAGTTCGGACCAAGTGTCCTCCTCACCTTCGGGTTTACTAAAAGGCTTGGTCAAAGACTTAGCAACTAGACTACCTAAAGATTGTAAAAAAATGTTCATCCTAACTTTTCATATGGGAAAGTTGAGTCCATCAAATTTGGGAGGGGTCTTAATGTTATCGGCCATCTTTACTAGTGTATGAATGAAAATATTTAAATAGTGATTAGCAAATTTTAGGATCTCTCTAAGGATGTGAAGCCAAAAACTAGAGTCCTAGCTCTGATATCAATTGAAATCACTTAGAGGGGGGTGAATAGGTGATAATGCTAATCAATGCACAAATTTAAAATGTTATGATGCAACGATCACCCGAAATAAGATTAGAAGCCGAATACCCCGTGAAGGGCTCTGAACTCCTTCCTCGTGATTCCTCTATATTAGAGTTTGAGGTGCGCAATGCAATCTTGTTATATGAGTATTGATCGACAATATAGCAATGAATATAAAGCAAGTAAATAAAGCAAATAAACCAATCACAACCAATGAGATTTGTTTCGAGGTTCGAGCACCCAGCTCTACGTCCCCGCCTTCACCCAGAAGGATTTTCAACCACTATAACTTTCACAAAGAATTACCACTACAAGGGAGTACCCAACTCCTCAGTCATACTCCTCTAGTCCAGAGGTAGTGGAGCCACGAATACAAGAATATCTTGGTGATCAAAAGATCACAAACCCTCTTCTGAAAAACTTTTTCCCTTACAAAAACCCTAGAGAATAATATGTAGGATTGAAGCTCAAGTTTTGTAAGTGAAAAAGAAAATGAAATTGAAGAGAGTTTTGAACAAAAAACTTTAGTAAAAAGAGAGAATTTTGAGCACAAAAACTTCTTTTCAAAGCCTTTAAACTTGATTTCTTTTGCAAAGGATTGTTGTGATCACCTCAACCCTAATCATCCCTATTTATAGGATAAAGGTAGGGATTAAAGAGTAAACTGTTATAATGAATAATTAGGAAAGATTAGACCCAAATTCAACCCCCAAATTCGTTTAGAGAGAAAAATCACGTTTTAAAACGTGTTAAATAAACTAGCCGAGGGCTGAAATCAAGCTCACGGTCGACTGGCCGGTCGACCGTTTTTTAAAAAAATAACCGTTGTCAGCACACGGTCGACCGCCCGGTCGACCGTAACAAACAGAAACATGGGTGCTTTCAGTCAGCCGAAGGTCGGTCGACCGATATGGGGTCCGGTCGACCGCCCGGTAGATCGGGAAACGTGCACACATGCACGCACCCAAATGGTCAGAAGTGCGGTCGACCGCCCGGTCGACTGTTCTGACCTGAAACAGAGCCGGTCGACCTTTCGGTCGACCGCAACAGGCCAAAAACAGTCTCTTTTGAAGAAATGGTTTTGAAGATCTTTAAAGTTTTTCAAATTAACTTTGATCAAAATTTTGTACACTATATTAAATAGAGTTTATAAGTATTAAGATATGTTTATAAAACTATTTTATATAAAAGAGAAATATCTTTCAAAAATCGTGTGCAAAAACTTGTGTGTGGGGAAAAATTGAGCTTCAACACTACACACTATCCTTTAACAAACTAAAAATAAAAACTGAAAAGAAAGTCCCTGAGCCGAGTTACACCAAGCTAGAGCCTTCTCTTCTATGAAAACGTCCTCTTGCGCCATTTGCCTTTTAGCATCAAAATTCCTTGTAATAGCTTAGAAAGGCCATCATGACTAGTACAAACCTGAAACTCATTCTAAACAACTTATTAGTACCAAATAGCTTCTATGTATTTTGTTATCATCAAAACTTAAACAAATAGAGTGTGTAACCTTTTGGGCCAACAGTTATTGGGCTAAGTTGAATTTAAATAAGATAAGAGAATAGAAGTGGAGAAAAGGAAATATGGGCTAGGACTTTGATTCATGGGTTTGGGGAATAGAAAAGATGAATAGGATTATGTTGGCCCAGAGGCCTTCCACTCTAGTTTTGATAATGATTAACTCATGTAGTTATGTTTACTAATAATCTTGTGATTTTAGTTTCAGATCATTTAGCAAGATATTAGTTGGTGATTGCTTCAACAAGATGAGTTTTGAAGCCTTCACATGGTGATTCCAGTGCCCGAGCATCAAGATCATACCTTTGCACTCGGTGGATCATGTTTTGGATCGGGTCGACTTAAAGATGAAGATCGTCAAGAAGACTTAGGTATCCTAGTTTAGATTGAGTTTTAGATCCACTTGTAAAGTTTAGAATAGTTGATATGCTCACGTTTTATGGATTTTGGTTTTCATGAATAGTTTAGATCAACACAAGTTTAAATGGTTTTTATGTATATTAGATGTGTTCGATATACATACATGCTTCATATCTTAGAAAAACTTATTTTGATATGCCTATTCATAAGTTTTAGGAAAAATCAGATTTCCTATTGAAAAATTCAAGTTTGATAAAATACATGTTTTGGCTTTTGATAAAAATGATAAAACACAAAAATGGTTTCATATGCTTGATATTTGAGTTGAAATTTTTATCACATGTTTATATATCAATGCAAAATATTAAAACTATTTTTGGGAATTTTTAAAAGAGATAAAAGATTTTTTAAAAATTATTTTTACCCAGTTTCTGACCCAGCCTGTGGCTGACAGGCCAGGTCGGTCGACCGGTCAGTCGATCGACGTGCACAGGTCTGTGCACGTCTGGCCAGGCAATGGGCCGGTCGACCGGGCGGTCGACCGGACCAGAGAGCTTTGCTCTCTGTATCTGGGCGGTCGACTGGGTTTCCCCAACGGTCATATTTATGACCGTTGGCGGTCGACCAGCCGGTCGACCGCAAGCCTGTCAGGCTGACAGATCAGTCTAACGGCTAGTTTTCTGTTTGGCCTATATAAACCCCATTTCTTTGGGATTTTGGCTAAGATTTTCTAGAGCAAAAATTTCCCAATTCTCTGGTTTTAAAAACAAGTTTTCAAAAGAGTTTTGTGCCAAAAAGATCAATCTTATTTGTTTTAGGTTTTTGAAAAAATCAAAGAAAATAGTATTTTGGGAGATTTGTGTTTGTTCTTCATTTCTATTATCTTCAAGAGTTTTTCCAAGATTATTTCTTTGAGTTTTGTTTTTCAAACACCTAGTTTTTCCACTTGAGCTATATCTTCTATCCTAATCTATTTAAGATCTTTTGTTTTGTGGAAAAGAGATTGTTTGAGGTTGTAGAAACCTCCAAGTGTTGTACCCTCCTTGTATTTGTTGTATCCCTCTTTGGTAGAGGTTGATTGGAGTGGTGTTTGCTCCCTCTTTGGTAGAGGTTGAGATTGTGGTTTGCTCCCTCTTGTGTGAGGTGGAGCTTGGCGGTTGTAACCCTCTTTGGTAGAGGTGTTTGTGGTTGTTTGGCTACGGGCCTACCCCTCAGTTGTGCTGCGGTGTTTGAGAGAGGAGTTCGGTACTCCCTTGTTGTACAAATCCTCCTCGGTGGAGGTTCCCTCGGTGAGAGTTAGTGGATTGGAAATCCTTCTCGGTGAAGGCGGGGACGTAGAGCTAGGGGTTCGAACCTCGAAACATATTTTTGTGTTTGCGTTTGATCCATTGTCTCTTAACCCTCTCTCTTTACTTGTGCAAAGCATCATTCATTCATTCATATCTTATTGCTTGCATTTGTGCCTTGCATTATTTCATATTGTTCATCTTTATATGCTTGGCTTGCTTGTGTGTGCCTCACTTATACTTAACCACAAGAGCTTCATATAGCACCTCAACCCTTATCTAGGGGAATCAAGAGGAGTTAGTCCAGAGCCCTTCAGGGGAAATTCGGCTACACTTGTTGGTTGTATTAAGTGTGTTGCAAAATAGTTTTTAGCTTTCGCATTTAGTTTCTAGATTAGCACTATCACCTATTCACCCCCCCTCTAGGTGATTTTCAATTGGTATCAGAGCCTACGCTCCTGATACTTAGGCTTAACATCCTAGGAGTGAGATCCTTGTTTGCTAATCTACATCTACATTTGCATATATTTGTTTGCACACATTTAGTTTGCACACCCATGGATTGCTTTTCACCTCCCATGTTCGATGTCTCCAACATTGACACATGGAAATATAGGATGTCCATATATTTGAAGACCCTAGGCTTGCATGTTTTCCTTGCCGCCACCAAGAAATGCTATCTTGGTAATAGCAATCATATAGGGGCCAATGCACAAGCCTTTGAGGCTATTAGAAGCACGCTCTCTAAAGATTATCTTTTGCTTGCTTCTAACTTTGATTCCGCATTTGCAGTGTGGAATATGTTGACAACCACAACCACCTTCAAGCTTCAATTGCCAATCCAACTGGAGGAAGAATCTAGTGGAGAATCCAAGTCTCAATGCTACATAGTCCAAGGGAATGACTCCCTTGAGGTACATTCGGAATCTCAATTAGATTGTAGTTCTTCATGTGATGAGAATATTGATGCCCATGCTTTAAATGAAGAACTATCTATTGTTTGTGAAAAATTAATAGAAAAATATAATGTTTTGAAAAAGAAAAGTCTAGGCCTTAACAATGATAATAAAATTTGATTTCTAGACTTAACAATGTTTTACAAGAGAAGGAGGAGATTTCTAATGAAAGGGATTCATTAAAATCTCAACTTGATCTTGCCTTAAAAGAAAATGAGTTTTTGAAAAATCAAGATGATTGCAAGGTTATTTTGAAGAAAAATGAAAACTTGTCTTCAAAAGTTAATTTTGTTTTAAAAGAAAATGATTCTTTAAAAATGAAAATTGCTTCTATTTCCAAAGAATTAGAAAGTGTTTTAAAGAAAAATATTTCTTTACAAAATAATATTGATACACATGTTTGCCATGCCAGGATAGCTTCATCTAGTTCACACATTGCATGCCACACTTCTTCTTTAATTGAAAAAGATATATCTATGCTTAAGAAGAGTGTTGATTGTTTGGGCTCCACCTTGAGCCAATGTCATTCTAGTCATACACGTTTGGAATCTTTGTTTGAAAGAAACAAATTCCATCTATGCATGCACACCCTCTACGGCATACACATGCTCCTCACGGACACCATCACACCATGTATGCTCATGTGTACACTTGTACACATTGTAGACGTAAGGGCCACCTTGCTAAATTTTGTTATGATAGAATACATGTTTCAAATTTAGCAAATAATTTTGTTTAGGTTAGGAAAGGTGCTAACCCCCATGGACCCAAAAAGATATGGGTACCAAAGACCACCCCTATTATTTTTAATGTATGTGTGAGCTCTCACATGACGTGAGGGTGACGGTACCTTAGAGTGGATGCGTTCTGAGCTTCATGAGAATTATGTGGATGCATCACTTTCAAGGAAGGTTTGGTAGGAAGACCGCCATGTTTTGGAGACAAGGAGAGTTGCTTCTTTGATTTTGGTGACAATCCTTTACTCCCGTTTTATTTACATGCTTTTCATATTCATTGTTTATAGCATGTTTCATTGTTTATTGATTATTATGATAATGCCATGATTATTAGATCATTGACATGCATGTATAGCTTTTGAGACACCCATGTTTAATATGGATCATTATTTTAGTGTTCTCACCATTGTTTAGCTATCATGTTTATCATAGGTTTAATAACATGTGAATTTTCATAATAATCATGTTTATGTTTTTCATATTAATTTTTGTCTTGTTTTTATGCTTTAAATGTTGAATATATGTTTAAATGTTAGTTTTCATTAAGACTAGGATTTATACTTGTATATATAGTGGGCCACAAGTAAATTTATATATGTTTGTGCTTGAACGATTATTTGTACCCATGAGATGTGCTAGTATAGTCTAGTTTTGATGATTCATGCATTTAACTTGTATTCTTATTTTATCCATGTTTTCATGTTTTTCATGTTTTAAGGAATATTGAGCTTAATGCCTATTTTCATGACCTTGTATTTCACATATATCTTGTACACTCACCTTATTTATGGTTTCTCATGATTTTGTTTTCCTGAGTATGATATGTGCCTTATTATTTTTGAGTGTTTAGTGACCATGTGATTTACATATTTTTCATGAAATACAATTTTGTTTTATCCCTTACTTGAAAGATTTCATACTAGTTTACAAATTTTCCTTTTAACTAGTTCGTATTCTTCATATGGTAGAGTTTTCAAACAAACTTTATTTTCTAAACCTATTTTTGAAAACCCCTACCTTCCAAGGGTGGTTGGATGGGAGATCATGCTCATGTATGCTTTATAGTGAAAATCATTTTAAACTTGAACATGGTTGGGAGGATAGGTAATATGAGATATACAATTGATATTATTGTTGTTTCAATTGGTATCATTGGATTCTTTCAATTGGTATCAATATTGACATTTCTTGTATACTCATATATATTTTTATGTATGTATGCTTTCACTTCAAATAGTATCAATTTCGATTGGTATCTAATTTTTCATACATATATATATATATATATATATATATATATATATATATATATATATATATATATATATATATATATATATATATATCTTGTTTATGCTAAGCTTGAGTTTTAATGATCATCATGTTTCAATTGATTAGTTTTCAATTGGTATTCTTAAACAAGCTTATGCATGTGTTTAGTTTGTATTTCATAAAGGGGGAAAAATTCGATTTTCATATTTCAATTGGTTTTGTATTCCACTCCCTTGCTTTATGATAGAAAATAACAATTTCAATTTGGTATCATATGTTTAAAAAGAATAATACTTTAAATTGGTATCAAATTTGTTTTATTGAGAAAATTCAAATTTTGTTTAAAGAAAATATTCAAAAGTTTTGATTCGTATTGCCTATATGCAAGGAGAGCTTAACATCTCTTCTACATATAGATTCATGATGAGTGTATCTTGTATTGAGGAGCTTGACAACTCTCCTTTATGTGGTACACGTGTGTAGGGGGAGCTTCACATCTCCTCTTATGCATTGCATAGTGTACGTTATGTGAATTAGGGCTTGTCATCCCTCCTTCATGTAATGTATCTATGTAGGGAAGCTTCACATCTTCTTCTTCATGAATGTATATCGCATATACCATTTGTTGATTGATCTATGTTCACTTTCAATTGGTATCAAGATGCACTACTTTGACATATTTTTAAATTGATATCTTAATTGATTGTAACCCCTTATTGATATTCTTTTTGTTTTAAACAAAAAGGGGGAGAACATTGTTTTTATTGTTTTTGACACCTTTGTTGATTCTTTGTTTCAAACAAAAAGGGGGAGAAAAATTTATTGTTTTGCTTTTGCTTTTACCCCTTTATTGATGATTGACAAAAAGGGGAGAAAGATGTGGAGAAAGATGTTGAGTTTTATATATGCATATTTATGTTTTTGCATATATTAAGTATAATTGGTATTTAGAGCATGCTTTGTTTTTTTTGAAAATTTCATTGGTATTAAGAACATGTTTTATTATTTTATGCATGTCTATGCATACATGTTTATGAGCTTTCATTGCATATTCTTATTATTTATTGTTTATGCATGAGTTAAGGGGGAGCTTCTTTGAAGCTTAACTTTAATCCATGCATATATAACTCCATGAGTTTTGTCATCATCAAAAAGGGGGAGATTGTTGGTCCAGAGGCCTTCCACTCTAGTTTTGATGATGATTAACTCATGTAGTTATGTTTACTATTAATCTTGTGATTTTAGTTTCAAATCATTTAGCAAGATATTAGTTGGTGATTGCTTCAACAAGATGAGTTTTGAAGCCTTCACATGGTGATTCCAGTGTCCGAGTATCAAGATCATACCTTTACACTCGGTGGATCACGTTTTGGATCGGGTCGACTTGAAGATGAAGATCGTCAAGAAGACTTAGGTATTCTAGTTTAGATTGAGTTTTAGATCCACTTATAAAGTTTAGAATAGTTAATATGCTCAAGTGCACAACACACACACGTTTTATGGATTTTTGTTTTCATGAATAGTTTAGATCAAAACAAGTTTAAATGGTTTTTATGTATATTAGATGTGTTCGATATACATACATGCTTCATATCTTAGACCAACTTATTTTGATATGCGTATTCATGAGTTTTAGAAAAAATCAGATTTCCTATTGAAAAATTCAAGTTTGATAAAATACATGTTTTGGTTTTTGATAAAAATGATAAAACACAAAAATGGTTTCATATGCTTAATATTTGAGTTGAAAATTTTATTACATGTTTATATATCAATGCAAAATATTAAAACTATTTTTGGGGATTTTTAAAAGAGATAAAAGAATTTTTAAAAATTATTTTTACCTAGTTTCTGACCCAGCCTATGGCTGACAGGCCCGGTCGGTCGACCGATGTGCACAGGTCTGTGCACGCCTGGCCAGGCAATGGGCCGGTCGACCAGACCAGAGAGCTTTGCTCTCTGTATCTGGGCGGTCGACCGGGTTTCCCCAACGGTCATATTTATGACCGTTGGCGGTCGACCGGCCGGTCGACCGCAAGCTTGTCAGGCTGACAGATCAGCCTAACGGCTAGTTTTCTGTTTGGCCTATATAAACCCCATTTCTTTGGGATTTTGGCTAAGATTTTCTAGAGCAAAATTTTCCCTATTCTCTGGTTTTAAAAACAAGTTTTCAAAAGAGTTTTGTGCCAAAAAGATCAATCTTATTTGTTTTAGGTTTTTTAGAAAATCAAAGAAAATAGTATTTTGGGAGATTTGTGTTTGTTCTTCATTTCTATTATCTTCAAGAGTTTTCCCAAGATTATTTCTTTGAGTTTTATTTTTCAAACACCTAGTTTTTCTACTTGAGCTATATCTTCTATCCTAATCTATTTAGGATCTTTTGTTTTGTGGAAAAGAGATTGTTTGAGGTTGTAGAAACCTCCAAGTGTTGTACCCTCCTTGTATTTGTTGTATCCCACTTTGGTAGAGGTTGATTGGAGTGGTGTTTGCTCCCTCTTTGGTAGAGGTTGAGATCGTGGTTTGCTCCCTCTTGTGTGAGGTGGAGCTTGGCGGTTGTAACCCTCTTCGGTAGAGGTGTTTGTGGTTGTTTGGCTATGGGCCTACCCTCCGGTTGTGAGGCGGTGTTTGAGAGAGGAGTTCGGTACTCCCTTATTGTACAAATCCTCCTCGGTGGAAGTTCCCTCGGTGGGAGTTAGTGGATTGGAAATCCTTCTCGGTGAAGGCGGGGACGTAGAGCTAGGGGCTCGAACCTCGAAACATATCTTTGTGTTTGTGTTTGATCTATTGTCTCTTAACCCTCTCTCTTTACTTGTGCAAAGCATCATTCATTCATTCATATCTTATTGCTTGCATTTGTGCCTTACATTATTTCATATTGTTCATCTTTATATGCTTGGCTTGCTTGTGTGTGCCTCACTTATACTTAACCATAAGAGCTTCATATAGCACCTCAACCCTTGTCTAGGGGAATCAAGAGGAGTTAGTCCAGAGCCCTTCACGGGGAATTTGGCTACACTTGTTGGTTGTATTAAGTGTGTTGCAAAATAGTTTTTAGCTTCCGCATTTAGTTTCTAGATTAGCACTATTACCTATTCGCTCCCCTCTAGGTGATTTTCAGATTAGGCTTGGATTTGGGCCAAAGAAAAATAAAGGAAAAAATTAGGAAAATAAGAGAAGAGGAGTGGGCTCACTTATACACATGCAAAATACAAAATAATTGTAATAACATTACTTCTCAATAAAAATCATAATAATTTATGATGATAGTAATTAATAACAATTAGTAATATAACTCACATAATAATTAATAATAATAAATAAATGTACATGCACATATTAAAATACCAGTATATTTTATTTAAACACTATATTTTCAAAACAGAGATATTACATGGGAGGGGGAGGTTAAGGGAGGGAGGAGGGGCCGGGGTAGGAGTGGGCCAGGGGGAGGGAGATGAGGAGGGGGGACGGGGCTGGTGGGAAGAGGGGCTTGGGGGAGAGGGAGGCCGAGGGAGGGAGGAGGGGGCCTGGGGAGGGAGGAGAGGAAGGCCGGGGGGAGGGAGACCGATGGGGGAGGGGAAGGCCAAGGGATGCCAGAGGACACTGGGGTAGGAGGAGGCCGGGCGGCGGCGATTTGAAAGAGAGGAGAGGGAATAAAGGGGAATTTTGGGCCCTAAAATATCTTTCTTTTGCATTGAATTTTCGACGCAAGCTGATTGCGTCGAAAAATTGGCACAAAATTCCAGTGAAACTTTTTTGCCAAAAGTTTTTTGTGGGAACTTTTTAGTTGGCATCGAATTTTCGGCACAAATTTCACAACTTGCGTCGAATTTTTTACGCAAGTTTATATATATATATATATATTTAATTATTATCAACATATAAGTGCTGATTTTTTTTCATTTTGTGTCGATTTCACGATAATTCGATGAAAGTGGTTCAACAAATTTGTTTTCGATGTAATATTTCCACCGCAAACAAGCTATTTTCTAATAGTGGTACTCCGGTCTTGTGTAGACCTTGTTGTTCTTTTGTAGAATTCGTTTGTGGAAGATCCTTAGTAGATAGTGAAGCCCTTCATGCGGTGAAGGCGGGGATGTAGAGCTTTGTACTCAAATCTCGAAATAAATCCTTATATTTGTGATTGCTTTCTCTCATGCTCTACTCTATTTGCTATTACTTACATTTGTATTTTTGCTTTCATTACACTTACTCTTCATTTCTCGCATCATCTTTACTTGTCAGTTTTTACTTACTCAATTAAGAAGGCAATTGAGCACCCAACTCAATGTCTAGAGGAATATAAAGGAGAAGTTTTAGAGCCCTTCATAGGAAATGGCTTCACTTCTTTATTTAAGTTAACCGTTTGCTCTATTCATTTTTAAATTGTTGCATTTTCGCATTTGATTAGCATTACATCTATTCACCCTTTCTAGGTGTACTTTCAGTAATGTTATAGAATTGTGCAGATATGTGTTTTTTTGATGACTGCATGCACAGATCTGTGCATGCATGTTTGTGCATGCTGTGTTATATGTGTACAGGGAAAATTCAATTATTTAATTAATTTGTTTAAAAAAATCCCTCTTTCGCGTCGGTTTTGTAAAGAACCAACGCGAACAGCTCCTTTCACGTCCGTTCTATAATAAAACTGACGCGAAAGGTCAGCATTTCGCGTCGGTTCTTTATAAAACCGATGTGAAAGGCTGACCTTTCTCGTTGAATATAATATGACGCGAAATGTCTTGACTTTTCTCAACAGTCAGAGACACATTGATTAGTCTCTAATTTTGCATAATTTTCATCACATTCTCATATTTATTTCATGTAAAATTCTGCTAATAAAAGCTTGCTTGCTTGATCCTAGGTTAATGGTGTGCAATGAAGAAGAAGATCCAAATCACCATTTAAGGGTGATTAAAGGCCTACCAAGTAGCCATTGACTTTAGGGAGGCAATTCCGTCAGTTCAGAGCATCAAATCCAGAAACGAGCAGAAGATCCTGACAGGGGCCAGACTGGGCGACGCGCTGCCCAAAGCCAGGCGCGCGCCGCCCTGGTAGGGCCGCGGAAACGCGGCCTAGGCCGCGTTTCCGCGGCCCTTTGGGCGCCGCGCGCCTGCGCTTTGGGCCACGTGCTTTCCACGTGGCCCCCTTTCCCCTGGTGCCTATAAATACCCCCCTGGGGTCTTCAGTTTGAGCGAGATCCAAAGTTTAGAGCAAGTTGTTGTAATTTTGTTTTTAGATTTGTAGTTGTTGTTGTTCTTCTTCTATTTTTAGGTTTAGCCATTAGAGTGAAAGAGAGAGAGTGTGTAAAAGTTGTATTTGGAGGGTGACAACCTAATACAAGTAACTAGTTCTCTTTCTTCTTTCCATTTACTTGTCTTTGTCATTTACTTTCATTTCCTTATTGTAGTGTAACTTCCTCCTTACTTCTTTTCTTTTACTTTCTTGTAGTGTAACTCCCCTTCCCTTTATCCCTTTTTCTTTGTTGTTTCTTTTACTTTTATGGCTAACTAACTTTTCATTAGCATGGCTAACTAACTACTAACCCACTAATTTCTAACACTTGATTGATAACCCGAATGAGTCAATAGTGTCAAACAAGCCTTGTGCAAACGAGAGCTATGACATCTTAAGACGAGGGTTCTAACTCTAACTTACTTACAAGTATTTACCTTCTTATATTTCATACTTAAATGGTTTTTGATGATCTATGGGTGTTGTACTTTGCTTGTTGTAAGTTAGAGAATTTCCTTTTAACTTTGCCGATACCATTAGTGCACTCGTGTCTTCCCGTATTCTCGCCTTCTAATGGATCTTGATATGGGAATGTCCGAGTTGTTGCCGTGTAAAGCAAAGTTATAGGAAGAACTTTCACTCGATTTTCACGTGAATAGTTCCATTGCATAAGGGGTAAGCTTGCCTATGATCCATCGTGAGGCACATCTTCAAGAAGCTAGGGATTAGTGGGAACAATTAGTAGAAAGTTAGCCATGCGTTTTTTTTACCATTAAGAAAAACCCACATTTACAAACCACCAAAACGTTTTCTAACAATTCTTAAAACGACTTGTTTTCACTTTTTGATTCTTTATTTGGAACCAAAGAACTTTCTTTCTTCTTGAACATAAAAGCCGCATCAGGCTTTCATCGCTCTCCCTCCTTGTGGATACGACCCATATAGCCACTTCGCTACTACGGAAGAATCGCAAAAGCAGTAACTTCGACCCACACTCTATTTCTACTTTTCTTGTGCTTGCTTTTTGTCGATCAAATTTTGGCGCCGTTGCCGGGGAGGGAACGGCTTTATTATTCACTACTAAAGATTGTTCTTTTTGTGTGTAGGAGAAGTACCAAGGAGCTCACTATCGTGGGAAGCAAAAGAGGTGGCCAAGGACATTGCGCGAGGACTCATTTGCCCTCGGAAAAATTTGTGTAAAAGCGAGTTTTTCCGATTGAAGTACTAACAAACTCGTTTGCAGGGTTACCGAAAGCCGCTAAAAAAAATTTTGCTTTCTAAATTTTTTAGTTTTTCTTGGATGCTTCACCTATATGCATGTGTAATAAATTCAACAGAAATTCACTTGTTGCTTAATTGAAATTTGGATTAGACTTTTGCATTTAGGGCACATGTCTATTTCAATTCATTTCAATTTCTGTTGAGGAGTGCTGGAGACAAGGTACGTGTGCATTCATATAGAATAGGACCAACATTTTAAAGTGATTTACCACTTTGAGTGTTACCTTGTTGTGAATAAACTGTACACCTGCACAATTGACATTAAGGCAAAACCCAAATAAACAAGATAAGGTGGGGATTTCATCACCCTTCCTTAGCCCAAAATCATCTCCAAGTACACTCGCATTTTCCCAAGCCTTAACTAAAAATCAATAGACGTTGGCCCTAGGGACATCTCAGACTCACTAAGAGATTAACCTAGGTTGAAAATTGTAAGAACTATACTCCTGTAAAATCGGTGTCTAAGGAAAGTGGATTGAGAGGTAAAGCCTCGAAAGCTCCGTGGTTTGGCATAATTAGGCCCGTAGCTCTGCCCGGATACCTCCCCCCGAGCTTTGCCCTTTCCTGGCCGATTAGCTTGTAGTCGAGTTCCTGCAACAATCTTCCCCGGAGAATCGACCAGTTAGGAGTCGTCTAGGTCCAGGTACCTTAGACTAAGGCTTGTGGTTGTTTTTCTTTCTTTTGTTTGTTTTTAGTTCTTTTTCGATTGTTTGTTGTCTTCACGTTGGTTGTGGTGTGCTGCATGCAAGAGTGGGTGAGAGATCTGTCAACTTTCAGATTAATAAGAAACACTTCTCTACCCTTGCATCCAGAACCGGTGATGGCGTCACTTCAGGATAGATTTTACCCAATCAGAACTTCACTTCCATCTTGCATAAAACTTCCTGAAGCAAACGGAAATACTTCGAGTTAAAGCCCCAATTCATTAACACTCTTCCCAAATTTCATGGTTTAGAATCAGAGGACGCATACTTCTTTGTTAGGGAATTTGAAGAAGTATGCCTCATGATGCGTATACCCCAGCTAGGAGACGATGCCGTTAGGTTACGTTTCATCCCTTTTTTCCTAAAGGACCTAGCTAAGAAATGGTTGTACAGCTTGGCAGCAGATTCAGTCACGACCTGGGATGATTTCGTCAAGGCCTTCTTGAAGAAATTCTACCCAATTCACAAAACTGCCCTCATTAGGAAGAACATCATGCAGTTTAAGCAAGACCCGAGCGAACCATTTTGGAGATACTTTGAGCGATTCAAAGATCTCCTAGCTCAGTGCCCTCATCATGGCGTGGAGAAATGGCGTCAGTGCCAGATTCTCTACGATGGTCTAGACTATCAAACGAAAACCCTTTTAGAGACCATGTGTCAGGGAGGGTTCTTGCAGAAGGTGAGAATCAGGGTTGGGATTTGTTTGAGGATTTAGCTGAGAAAACCCTGCAATGGGAGCCAGCTTCGGAGAAACCTAGGAATTCACAATCTATAGCTTCAAGAGGAGGGCTCCTATCTCTAGAATCATCCATAGCTGCCGAGGCTAAGATTGCTACCCTAATGAGAAAGATAGAGGCTCTGGAAATAAAAGAGCCTGCCAGTGTCAACCAGATCAACCCACCACCAATTCACAATCCGGGTTGTCCGTATTGTCAGGCACCAAATCATGTTTTTGAAGAGTGCCCCGTTTTTCATGCCCAGCAAGTGCCACCGAAACACATGAACGCGGCTTACTCACGGCCGCCTCACAACCCCTACTCACAGACCTACAATCCCGGCTGGAGAAATCACCCTAATTTCTCCTGGGCCTAAAACAATCCTCCCAGGCCTAATTTTTCCAACAACTTTCACCATCCTACTCCTCCACCAACTTTTTCCAGTCAAGCCCCAGCTTCCTCCTCCCAAGGCTCACCAATGGAAAAGAAAATCAGTAAATTGGAGGAGAGCATAGAGGCTTTCATAAAGTCCCAAACCACTTTTATGCAAAACCAGGGACAAACTCTGAACAGTCATTCACAGGCCGTATCAAGATTGGAAATGCAGATGAGCCAGTTAGCTAGCTCCCTAAGTGAAAGACCTAAGGGTACTTTGCCTAGTCAGCCATTAGTTAACCCAAAAACCTCCAATCAAGCATATGAAATTCATGATCCATCGATTAACCAGTGTAATGCTGTTCACACACTGCGATCTGGAAAGAAGGTAGACAACCAGGTTTACCAACAGAAAAGTCCTGTCCATCCCGATCCCACTCCTGCCTCCACCTCTGCTAGTTCCTCCCAATCCACTCCACAAACATCTGATGAGGACAAAGATGCTGAACAAGTTCATAAGCCTGTAGCATCCTTTCCCAATAGGCTTAGGAACAACAATAAAAATATGCACATGGAGAAAATACTAGAGATGTTCAACCAGGTCAAATTGAATGTACCACTTCTTGATGCTATCCAACAAGTCCCGGCTTATGCGCAATTTCTTAAGGATATATGTACAAAGAAGATAAAGACCAATGTGCCCAAGAAAGTGTTCTTGGCCACTAATATAAGCGAGATTCTGTCTGGTCCCATTCCGGTGAAATACAAGGATCCCGGATGTCCCACCATTTCCTGCACCATAGGACAGACCGAAATCAGTAGAGCACTTCTTGACCTGGGAGCAAGTATCAATTTGCTACCTCTCTCAGTATACCAGCAACTTGGGTTGGGTGAGCTAAGCCCAAGTCGAGTCACCATTCAGCTAGCTGACCGATCTGTGAAGATCCCGAAGGGAAAATCACAGACGTCCTCATCCGGGTTGGGGATTTTATTTACCCCGTTGACTTCATTGTGCTTGAGACCCAACCTGTGTCCAATCTTAGGTCTCAAACTCCCGTCATCTTAGGGCGCCCATTCCTTGCTACAGCCAATGCCATAATCAACTATAGGAACGGGTCCATGCGATTGACTTTTGGAGACATGACGAAGGAAGTCAATGTCTTCAATCTTAGAAGACAATCTAGGGATGTCAATGATCAGACGTTTGAGGTCAATTCTATTGAAAACCTAACCAGTGAGCATGAGGAAAGTATGGAGACAAAAATTGAGGCAAAGTTTGATCTGGAGGCTGAGGATTTTAATCTAGATCAGATCGTAGATTCAGCAGTGGATTGGGCATCAAGCCCCAGTGAACCCCATCCTAGGATTGAAAGCCCAGAGATTGCCTCCAATGAAGCAACACCTTCCCTAGAGCTTAAAGCCTTGCCTGAACACCTCAAGTACGCCTACCTGGGCGGAAAGGACACCTTGCCAGTCGTCATAGCATCCCACCTGACTGAACAACAAGAGGACAGCTTAATGTCTATTCTGAAAAGACATAGGGAAGCCATTGGATGGACAATGAAGGACATCAAGGGAATAAGTCCAGCCATAGTACAACACAGAATCCATTTAGTCGATGAAGCAATCCCTAGGAGAGACCCACAACGCAGGCTTAACCCTCTCATGCAAGAGGCAGTTAAGGCTGAAATTCTGAAACTATTAGATAATGGGATCATTTATCCCATTTCTGATAGTCAATGGGTTAGCCCTGTTCATGCGGTCCCAAAGAAGGCTGGCTTTACGGTAGTAGAAAATGAGGAAAAAGAGTTGGTACAAACAAGACTGCCTACCAAGGTTCGTGTTTGTATCGACTACAGGAAGTTGAATTCAGCTACCCGTAAAGACCACTTCCCGCTACCCTTCATCGACCAAATGCTTGAGCGTTTGGCTGGACATGAGTACTACTGCTTTCTAGATGGGTACTCGGGATACAATCAAATCCCCATTACTGCAGAAGACCAGGAAAAGACGACGTTCACTTGCCCGTTCGGAACCTTTGCTTATCAGCGCATGCCTTTTGAATTGTGCAATGCTCTTGCAACGTTCCAACGGTGCATGCTTAGTTTGTTCTCTGACATGGTGGAACATTTTCTTTAGATTTTCATGGATGACTTCTCCATCTACAGAGATTCATTTGATCAGTGTCTTCATCACTTAGAGTTAGTGCTACAAAGATGCATTGAAAAGAACCTAACTATAAACTGGAAAAAATGTCACTTTATGGTGAGACAGGAGATTGTCTTGGTCTATGAGATTTCGAGGAGAGGCATAGAAGTGGATAAGGCTAAGGTAGAAGTAATTGCTAAGCTTCCACCACCCAAAAGCATCAAGGATATTAGATCCTTTTTAGGGCATGCTGGGTTCTACCGACGGTTCATTAAGGACTTTAGCAAAATTGCGAGGCCCTTAACCAACCTGCTCGCTAAGGACGTGCCCTTTGATTTCAACGATGAGTGTTTTAAATCATGGGGAAGCTTAAGCAAGAACTTATTTCTGCGCCTATCATTTCTGCTCTTGATTGGACCCAGTCATTTGAAATCATGTATGATGCATCTGATTATGCTATTGGCGCTGTTCTAGGACAGCGCATAGACAATAGGCAGCACGTGATTTATTACTTGAGTAGGACTTTGAATGACGCCCAACAGAACTATACAACGACTGAGAAGGAATTCTTAGCCGTTGTCTTTGCGTTAGAAAAGTTCCAGCCTTACTTGTTAGGTTCGAAAATGGTGATTTTACGGATCACTCGGCTCTGAAATACCTCATGACCAAGAAGGAAGCAAAAGCCCAACTGATTCGGTGGATCCTTTTGCTTCAAGAATTTGACTTAGAAATCTGAGATAAAAGAGGTATAGAAAATGTGGTTGCTGATCATCTCTCACGAATTCCGAATGCACAAACCATCCAAGCTCCAATCAACGAGGATTTCCCAGACGAGCACATGCTAGCCATTCTTAAGGAACCCTGGTATGCTGACATTGTTAATTACCTGGCCACGGGACAATTACCCGCTGACTGGACAAAGTAAGACCAATACCGCTTCTTTGCCCAAGTATGGTACTTCTTCTGGGAAGAACCGTATCTTTTTAAGTATTGTCCCGACCAAATCATTAGACGATGCATACCCGAGGAGGACAGAGGAGTGTGCTCAGCTTTTGCCATGACCTTGCATGCGGAGGACACTTCGGTCCCCGCAAGACTGCAGAAAAGGTTCTATAAAGTGGGTTCTACTGGCCCACTTTGTTCAAAGACTCATATCATTTTTGCAAGTCATGCGCAAATTGTCAGAAAATTGGGAAGATTTCAAGAAGAGACATGATGCCCCTAAACCTGATCCTTGAAGTTGAAATTTTTGATGTTTGGGGTATTGATTTCATGGGACCATTTCCCAATTCCTTCGGCAACCAATTCATTTTGGTTGCTGTAGATTATGTCTCTAAATGGGTAGAAGCTGTGCCAACTAATACGAATGACAACAAAGTGGTTGTCAAATTTCTTAAAGAGAACATCTTCTCCCGATTTGGCACCCCTAGAGCGATAATTAGTGATAATGGATCACATTTCTGCAATAGAGTTTTTGAAACTCTGATGCGAAAATATTCCATCAATCACAAGTTATTCACTCCGTATCATCCCCAGACAAATGGGCAGGTCGAAGTCACCAACTGGCAGATCAAGCTCATTCTGGAAAAGACTGTCGGACAAAACCGAAAGGATTGGTCGGTTAAGCTCAATGATGCATTGTGGGCTTACCGCACTGCTTTTAAGACAGTTCTGGGGATGTCTCCTTATAGAATCGTGTTTGGAAAAGCCTGTCATCTGCCAGTAGAGTTAGAACACCGGGCCCTCTAGGCAATTAAGCAACTCAACTTTGATCTGACCAAGGCCGGTGAACTTAGAAAACTGCAGATTTTAGAATTAGAGGAGATACGGAATGAAGCCTATGAGAATGCCCGAATCACCAAGAGCAGAACTAAACTTTTCCATAACCAAATCATAACCCGAAAAAACTTTGCACCAGGAGAGAGGGTTCTGCTATATAACTCTAGGCTTCATATTTTTGCGGGGAAGCTGAAGACTCATTGGTCAGGACCGTTCATTGTGCGCACTGTTTTCCCACACGGTGCTATGCTTATTGCAGATCCTAAGAACAACACGGAATTCAAAGTCAATGGGCAAAGACTGAAGCCCTTCTTGACCACTGAGCCCATGACTCCGGACGATAGTGTGCTGACTCTTTTTGCCCCGTCATACACCTAACCACAAAAAAAAAAAAAACTTGTTTATATGCTTACCCCTTCTATATTTTTTTAGCCTATTCGCACTTGGCCGGCCCGAGTCCACGAAGACGGTGACATCATTTCTTCCCCCTATTTATTTCATTCGCATTTCCATATGCATTCATTGAGAACAATGCATTAGATAGGTGTGGGGGGTGCTAACACTTTTCTTTCTTTTTATTCTTCTTCCTTTTTTTTTCAAAAAAAAAAAAAAACAAAAAAAAAAACAAAAAAAAAATCTCTAGATTGAAAAGAAATTTCATACTCTTTGTAAACATACCAAAAGATTATAGGAATTACGAGAACCTTATTAAGGAATATTTATTTTTGCCTAAGTAAACAAGAATGAATGGTTTAACTAAAAAGATAGGAGGGATAAGGAAAATAACTCGTACCTTTTATTTAGCCTTAGTAGAATATGCATAATTCACACACACATGCTTGGGATTTAGAGACACAACTCTGAAAAAAAAAGAAAAGCTGGATAATTGTGCCTCATGAAGCATGATTACTCACGCAAAAAAAAATCTATATACAATAATACATAAATAAATCTTGATTTCGTGGCCTACTCTACTTGCATATTTGACCTGAAGAGTGTTTTTCCACCTGGTGCCCTAAGACCATCTAGTTTGGGAGTCATCGGTTTGATATGTATTACATAAGTGAAGTAGAAAGCCTAATGGAACCAAGAATAATAAGTAAATATTAATAAAATTAAATGATATTCAGAATTGAGTTGAAAAATCCCAAGTGAAATAACACCTAGAGGGGGGGTGAATAGGTGTTGGCTAATCTAATGGTCACTAAATGCCAAATGATGCGGAATTAAACTAAGATGACCAAAATAAAACTTCTTTTATTTTAAACACTTATGTATAACACAAGAGTGTTGCCGAATTCCCCTTGCGAGGCTCTGGACAAGCTCCTCTAGATTCCCCTTGAATGGGTTGAGGTGCCGCGTTGGCTCTCTTGGTTGAATACAAGTGTTAACAACAATCCCAAGCAAGTATAGCAATTATGAGCACAAGGGAGTATATCAAGCATGTAAATGATAAAGACAATTATTGAATGCAAGATATAAAAGAGACAAAGAGAGAGAGAGAGAGAGAGAGAGAGAGAGAGAGAGATAGAGTAAGCAATCGCAAACACAAAGGGTTTGTTTCGAGGTTCGAGCACACTTGCTCTACATCCCCGCCTTCGACACACGAAGGTTTTCCACTATGCACGATCCCAACGGATCTCTCCTTGGTGCCGCAACACCTACAAGCCCTCGGACTCCCAAGTCCTGTACACACGCAAGCTCCTCAAGCTCGCCGAGGCCGCACCTCAAACCACCAAGAGTTCACAACCGAACTCAAACCACCAACGAGCACACTTGCCCGTCTCCTCAAAGAACAAAGAAAAGATCTTTGGTGATCACAACACTTGATCACCTAAAGAGCACTCTCACTACAACACACCTATAGGATAATATAGCAATGGATAGCTCAAGTGTGGTGTGAGAAAGCAAGGAAAAGAACTATAGTGAAAAACTCAAGGAATCACTTTTTACACTCTCTTAATAAAAACTCCCTTTTAGATGGGAAGTATTTGCTCTCTATTTTGTGGAGAAAACTTCTGAAATGACTTAGAAAAACTGGCTCAAGAAGTCCTCAAAATCTTAACTTCAAACAATGACAAAACCCCTTTTATATAGAGGTCAGAAAAATATGACCGTTGGGGTCTGTCAGAGCTACCGGTCGACCGGCCGTCGACCGCCAACGGTCGAAAATCGGACCGTTGGAGCCTCCGGTCGACCGCCCGGTCGACCCAGAAATCCAGAGAGCAGAACTCTCTGCAGCGGTCGACCGTACGGTCGACCGGACCACTGTGCTGACAACGTGCACAAGGCTGTGCACGTCAGTCGACCGGACGGTCGACCCGACCAAGCTGCGGTCGACCGCCCGGTCGACCGATTTGGTCTGTCAGCCAAATCCTGGTCTGAAAAACTGGGATTTTTAAGGTAGTTTATTAACTTAATATAAATCCCATATATCCTCAAATAAATCTACAAAAATAGTGTCAATGTTATACAATGATAAACAAGCATGCTTGCACAAAATCAAGGCATGTTATAATAGATTTGAACTAGTTTTGTAACTTGGAAATATTGACTCAAAAATAAAACTGTTTTTCTAAAAACATGTTTTTCTAAACTTGTTTTTCCATAACTTCTCAAAATACAAAAACAAGATATTTTGAACTTATTAAAGCATAGTGTGTATGGATATGATCCACTACACAATCAATATGAACTATCTATGTTTTTGACATTAAGCATAAATCTTGATTTTGGTTAAAAGATATGTATCATAGAAATACCAAAAACCAAAGTAGATATTTTTCCAAAATGAAAAATCTTTTCTAAACATAAAATTCTTTTATGAAAGCAATTCTATCAAGAGTTCTATCAAGAGTGTGTGTGTGATATAGACTTGAGCAATCCACCAACTATCTATCCTTTACATTTTTAACTAAACAAAAACTAAATCTTATACCTAGACCCAAGTCTTCATCTTCTTGAAGTCTTCACTTGAAGGCTTCTCATCTTCTTGACTTGGTCCAATGCAATCCACCGAGCTCATCTCTAGATGTGTTCTTGATGCATAGGCTCGTGAATCAACCGGTGCTAGCTTCCAACTTGTCTTTAAATCCTTTGTTGAAGCTCCACACCTACTAAGATCTTGATAATGAATCTGTCACTAATTAAACACAAGATCATTAGTAATCATAACTTCATGAGTTGATCATCATCAAAACTAGAGTGATAGGCCTTTGGGCCAACAATCTCCCCCTTTTTGATGATGACAAAACTCATGGAGTTATATATGCATGGATTAAAGTAAACTTCAAAGAAGCTCCCCCTTAACTCATGCATCACATTCAATAATAGATATGGCAATAAAAGCACATGAATATGTATGCAATATATGGCATGTATGTAAATATAACATCATAAATCTTATCTCCATACATTATAAATCTCAAAACAAATCTCAAAACACATATGCATCAACACAAAACACATATGCATCAACACAAATCTTACTCCCCCTTAAGCAAGGAAGACATGCATATAAAATCTATAAATACTTCTCCCCCTTTTTGTCAATCATCAACAAAGGGTTCAAAGTAAAATACATCAAACAAATCTTCTCCCCCTTTTTGTCAAAAACAAAGTCATCAAAGAGAGGTGCTATTAAATCAATAAGAGGTTATATGCGATATACATTCATGAAGAGGAAGACGCTAAGTTAGCTTCCCTACACATATGCATTACATGAAGAAGGGATGACAAGCCCTAACTCACATAACACATATTATGTAATGCATAAGAGGAGATGTGAAGCTCCCCCTACACACGTATATCGTATAAAGAAGAGTTGTCAAGCTCTTCAATACAAGATACACTCAACATGAATCCATATGTAAGAGAGATGTTAAGCTCTCCTTGCATATAGGAAATACAAATCAAAAATTTTGAATATTTCTTTATCAAGACAAATTTTGAACTTTCTTAATAAAACACATTTTGAGATTTTCAAAGATACACAATTGTCCTTTTCAAGGTACCAAATGAAGAACAATCAAATTTTGAATTTTGATACCAATTTTAAAAATACTATGCATAAGCTTATTATGGGATACCAATTTGAAATTCTAATTAAGCTTAGCATTAATAATCTTTGTGCTTTAAAATATACCAATTGTAAATAAGCACAAAAAGATCACATATATGTATGGAAAGATAATACCAATAGAAATTGATTTAATTTTGAAAGTATTCATACATACAATCAAAATACGATTATACACAACAAGAATCATATTGATACCAATTGAAAATATCCAATGATACCAATAGTAAAATTAAACTTAGGTGTATACATCATATAGTCTACCATATGAAGAATTCGAACTAGTTAAATGAAAATGTTTAACAACTAGTACGGAATCCTTCAATCAAGGAATAAATCAAAAGTTTTTCGTAAACACAAGTAAATCACATGGCACTAAAAACACTCTATTATCCATGAAGTTCATAAAATTTTCAAAAGAGGTGAGTGCACTAGTGTTATGTGGAACATGGTATCATGAAAATGTCAATAAAGCTCAAGATTCCTTTAAATTTTGAAATCATGAAATCCATCACAAAAATTTTATTGAAAATTTACAAATTTTTATTAAAACAAAAATTTATATTTCAAGATATATGTATGTTTTGACAAGACATTAAGTATACATACATATCCTTAAAACACAATTGAGTCCATATATAGATTTGCATGAAGGGCAAATGACTCAAGAGGTATCCATGTATATCTTAATATTTTGGCAAGACAAACATATACATGAAATGAAAGCACATGATCATAGCATAAATCCAAAATGGGAATACAAGTTTAAAATCAAAACTTAGGCTATACTAGCACACCTAATGGGCACAAATAAGCATTCAAACCCAATCATATATAGATTTATTTGTGATCCATAATGTGTACAAGTATAAATCCAAGTGTTGACAAATACTAACATTTAAACTAATATTCAAATCATGAAGCATCAAATGAATTTTTTTTTTTGAGAATACAAAAGAATTTATCCATATGATTAAAAATAGGATCATGTGAATCAATTTGAAGAATAGATAACTAGTTTAAATGGATTTTTGACAAACTAATTAAAGATCCTTCAAAAATACAAAGTCAAAAGTTTTCCATGAATAATACTAAATACATAAAAGTTCAAGCACTCATATTCCATAAAGCTCAATATTATCTATTTTCTTAAAAGGTGAGTGATCAAAAGTTATGTAAATGGTATCTTCATGAAAATCGTCAATGAAGCTCAAATCGAATATGACTAAAACTTTTATTGAACAACACATAAAAATCATTTTTATCAAAACAGATCAACTCAAAATCATTTTTCATAAGAATTACAATCTTCATGGTATATGTATGAATTATACAAATCTAACAATACGCATACATATCCCAAATATAAAAGAGTCTATTAAAGATGTTTGCATGGAAGCAAGAGACTCACGGGCATACATGTATATTTATTAGATTTGAATTAAACATGCATATACATGAAGTGGAACATAAAATAGGTAAAACATGTATACGGAGAATCATCAAAACTAGTCTATACATATGCATATAGTGGATACAAGTGAGCATGAAGTTCAAATTATATATGAGTCAATTGTAGTTCACTATTTATATATGTATAAAAGCAAGTTTGATACATTCTACATCTAAGCATGTAAATACCATATGAAGCACAAATCAAATAAAATCATGAACATGCTTATGAATATGACATAAGTAAAAGCATGTACATAAAAAAGTAGGAGTTTAGAAATTGTTACCAACTCCAAAGCTCCATAGCATGGTGGTCTTTCCCACCAAAATCTCCTTGATAGCAATGCATCCAAAAGTTTGTCCATCATGTCCATTGCATCCGCTATCAAGGCACCAATCCTCTCACGTTTTGTGAGAGCCCTCACCTACATCAAAATCAAAAGGTGGGGCTTTTGGTACCCATACTTTCTTGGGTCCTTTGGGGTTAGCTTTATTGTAAGGATCCCAAAATCTTTTATACTTAGCAAAATATAAATGAGGTTTCTTATCAAAACAATATTTTGCTAAATGGCCTTTGCGGCCACAATATGTACATGTGTACACCTTAGTATGCTTATGTGTAGGAGTGTGATCATGTTGTGCAACATAAGCATGATGATGAGAGTGATGTGCATGAACATGAGGAGTTTGTTTCTTTGAAAACATTGACTCCAACTTAGTATGATTAAATGCACAAGAGTTCAAAGTTGAACTCAAATTATCCATTTTATTTTTCAAATTCTTAATCTCATTAGTTGTGGCATGTAAAGCATGGTGAGATAAAGAATCATTTTTTCTTTTTCTTTTGAAAAACATTATCCTTTTCCTTTTCAACAAATTTTCTTTTTAAAGATTTATTTTCTTGTAAAATACTTTCTTTTTGTTGTTCCACCATAGCAATATCATTTTTCAAAATATTGTTCCCTTCACAAAGATCATTCAATTTTGAAAGTAAGGAAACATTTTCATTTTTCAAATCTTTATTTTCCTTTTCTAAACATGCAAGTTTATTTCTAAAAGAATCATTTTCTACATGCATGCACTCAATTTTCTTTTTCAAATTTTTATTATCTTTTTCTAAGCATGCAATGTTTTCTCTAAATGAGTCATGTTCTTTATGTATGCAAGCAATGTCCTTTTTCAAATTTTTATTTTCTTTCTTTTTCATGTCATATTTCTCAAGCAATAATTGGCAAAATGAATTGAGCTCATCATATGACATGATATCATCTTCCTCGGATTCGGAAGTTACCTCAAGGGGGTTATCCCCTTGGACCATAAAGCACGTGTTGGAGGTGTCGCTTCCAACGTCCGAATCACTCCCGGCATAGTATAGATCCTTTTCGCCAAGGGAGGAGATGATGTTCCAAGCTACAAAAGCCGAATCAATGTTAGCAACCCTAAATAAGTAATCATCATTTAGGGTACTCTTCAAAGCATTTAGGGCTTTTGCATTACCCTCAATATACTTGCTATTGTTAATATAAGAATCATTAAATGTAGCAAGATAGACATGAATGCCTAGGGCCTTGAGGTACATGGACATCTTAACCTTCCAAATTTGGATGTTAAGAATGTCAAAGGTGGGTGGTGACATGAAGTCCATGGTGAGGTGTGTGTGTACAAAAATATTGTGATTAGCCTAAAAGGAGGATCTTTTACTCTAGGTTGTTAGACCCAAATCAGAGTACCAAGCTCTGATACCAATTGAAATAACACCTAGAGGGTGGGTGAATAGGTGTTGGCTAATCTAATGGTCACTAAATGCCAAATGATGCGGAATTAAACTAAGATGACCAAATAAAACTTCTTTTATTTTAAACACTTATGTATAACACAAGAGTGTTGCCAAATTCCCCTTGCGAGGCTCTGGACAAGCTCCTCTAGATTCCCCTTGAATGGGTTGAGGTGCCGCGTTGGCTCTCTTGGTTGAATACAAGTGTTAACAATAATCCCAAGCAAGTATAGCAATTATGAGCACAAGGGAGTATATCAAGCATGTAAATGATAAAGACAATTATTGAATGCAAGATATAAAAGACAAAGAGAGAGAGAGAGAGATAGAGTAAGCAATCGCAAACAAAAGGGTTTGTTTCGAGGTTCGAGCACACTTGCTCTACATCCCCGCCTTCGACACACGAAGGTTTTCCACTATGCACGATCCCAACGGATCTCTCCTTGGTGCCGCAACACCTACAAGCCCTCGGACTCCCAAGTCCCGTACACACGCAAGCTCCTCAAGCTCGCCGAGGCCGCACCTCAAACCACCAAGAGTTCACAACCGAACTCAAACCACCAACGAGCACACTTGCCCGTCTCCTCAAAGAACAAAGAAAAGATCTTTGGTGCTCACAACACTTGATCACCTAAAGAGCACTTTCACTACAACACACCTATAGGATAATATAGCAATGGATAGCTCAAGTGTGGTGTGAGAAAGCAAGGAAAAGAACTATGGTGAAAAACTCAAGGAATCACTTTTTACACTCTCTTAATAAAAACTCCCTTTTAGATGGGAAGTATTTGCTCTCTATTTTATGGAGAAAACTTCTGAAATGACTTAGAAAAACTGGCTCAAGAAGTCCTCAAAATCTTAGCTTCAAACAATGACAAAACCCCCTTTTATAGAGGTCAGAAAAATATGACCGTTGGGGTCTGTCAGAGCTACCGGTCGACCGGCCGGTCGACCGCCAACGGTCGAAAATCCGACCGTTGGAGCCTCCGGTCGACCGCCCGGTCGACCCAGAAATCCAGAGAGCAGAACTCTCTGCAGCGGTCGACCGTACGGTCGACCGGACCACTGTGCTGACAACGTGCACAAGGCTGTGCACGTCAGTCGACCGGACGGTCGACCCGACCAAGCTGCGGTCGACCGCCCGGTCAACCGATTTGGTCTGTCAGCCAAATCCTGGTCTGAAAAACTGGGATTTTTAAGGTAGTTTATTAACTTAATATAAATCCCATAAATCCTCAAATAAATCTACAAAAATAGTGTCAATGTTATACAATGATAAACAAGCATGCTTGCACAAAATCAAGGCATGTTATAATAGATTTGAACTAGTTTTGTAACTTGGAAATATTGACTCAAAAATAAAAACTGTTTTTCTAAAAACATGTTTTTCTAAAACTTATTTTTCCATAACTTCTCAAAATACAAAAACAAGATATTTTGAACTTATTAAAACATAGTGTGTATGGATATGATCCACTACACAATCAATATGAACTATCTATGTTTTTGACATTAAGCATAAATCTTGGTTTTGGTTAAAGATATGTATCATAGAAATACCAAAACCAAAGTAGATATTTTTCCAAAATGAAAAATCTTTTCTAAACATAAAATTCTTTTATGAAAGCAATTCTATCAAGAGTTCTATCAAGAGTGTGTGTGTGATATAGACTTGAGCAATCCACCAACTATCTATCCTTTACATTTTTAACTAAACAAAAAACTAAATCTTATACCTAGACCCAAGTCTTCATCTTCTTGAAGTCTTCACTTGAAGGCTTCTCATCTTCTTGACTTGGTCCAAATGCAATCCACCGAGCTCATCTCTAGATGTGTTCTTGATGCATAGGCTCGTGAATCAACCGGTGCTAGCTTCCAACTTGTCTTTAAATCCTTTGTTGAAGCTCCACACCTACTAAGATCTTGATAATGAATCTGTCACTAATTAAACACAAGATCATTAGTAATCATAACTTCATGAGTTGATCATCATCAAAACTAGAGTGATAGGCCTTTGGGCCAACACCAAGCACATCACTCTTACACATGATGCATATCTATCTAAAGCAAAATAAAAAAATGAGTTAGAAATACAAGATCCTTCCTAATTTAAAGAAAAACCATAGTTTCTTCTTTTATGAAGGCTAAAGTATAAGAGGACTTATGAGACATCATTCGGTCATTTTTACTTAGATGATTGAAAGTTCTTTTTCATGACAAAATTTTTCTAACGATTAACTACTTACTGGACTTTGTGGGTGCAATCCGCTGAAATCCTCAGGAGACAACACTCCTCCTCTAGGGAAACCTAGAGGTTTAAAGGCTTGTTGCACATGCTCAGTGCAATCGCATCACCTGCGAAAGTGGTATAATAATTTTCTTATTTTTGTTTTGCTTGGGACGAGCAAAAAGATAAGTGTGGGGGTGTGATTAGTCTCTAATTTTGCATAATTTTCATCACATTCTCATATTTATTTCATGTAAAATTCTGCTAATAAAATCTTACTTGCTTGATCCTAAGTTAATAGTGTGCAAATGAAGAAGAAGACCCAAATCACCATTTAAGGGGTGATTAAAGGCCTACCAAGTAGCCATTGACTTTAGGGAGGCAATTCCGTCAGTTCAGAGCATCAAATCCAGAAACCAGCAGAAGATCTTAACAGGGGCCAGACTGGGCGACGTGCTGCCCAAAGCCAAGCGCGCGCCGCCCTGGCAGGGCCGCGGAAACACGGCCAAGGCCGCGTTTCCGCGGCCCTTTGGGCGCGCGCGCGCCTGCGCTTTGGGCCACGTGCTTCCCACTTGGCCCCCTTTCCCCTGGTGCCTATAAATGCCCTCCTGGGGTCTTCAGTTTGAGCGAGATCCAGAGTTTAGAGCAAGTTGTTGTAATTTTATTTTTAGATTTATAGTTGTTGTTCTTCTTCTTCTATTTTTAGGTTTAGCCATTAGAGTGAAAGAGAGAGAGAGTGTGTAAAAGTTGTATTTGGAGGGTGACAGCCTAATACAAGTAACTACATCTCTTTCTTCTTTCCATTTACTTGTCTTTATCATTTACTTTCATTTCCTTGTTGTAGTGTAACTTCCTCCTTACTTCTTTTCTTTTACTTTCTTGTAGTGTAACTCCCCTTCCCTTTACCCCTTTTTCTTTGTTGTTTCTTTTACTTTTATGGCTAACTAACTTTTCATTAGCATGGCTAACTAACTACTAACCACTAATTTCTAACACTTGATTGATAACCCGAATGAGTCAATAGTGTCAAACAAGTCTTGTGCAAACAAGAGCTATGGCATCTTAAGACGAGGGTTCTAACTCTAACTTACTTACAAGTATTTACCTTCTTATATTTCATACTTAAATAGTTTTTGATGATCTATGGGTGTTGTACTTTGCTTGTTGTTGTAAGTTAGAGAATTTCCTTTTAACTTTGCCGATACCATTAGTGCACTCGTGTCTTCCCGTATTCTCGCCTTCTAATAGATCTTGATATGGGAATGTCCGAGTTGTTGCCGTGTAAAGCAAAGTTATAGGAAGAACTTTCACTCGATTTCCACGTGAATAGTTCCATTGCATAAGGGGTAAGATTGCCTATGATCCATCGTGAGGCACATCTTCAAGAAGTTAGGGATTATTGGGAACAATTAGTAGAAAGTTAGCCATGCGTTTTTTTTTTACCATTAAGAAAAACCCACATTTACAAACCACCAAAACATTTTCCAACAATTCTTAAAACGACTTGTTTTCACTTTTCGATTCTTTATTTAGAACCAAAGAACTTTCTTTCTTCTTGAACATAAAAGCCGCATCAAGCTTTCATCGCTCTCCCTCCTTGTGGATACGACCCGTATAGCCACTTCGCTACGACGGAAGAATCGTAAAAGCAGTAACTTCGACCCACACTCCCTTTCTACTTTTCTTGTCCTTGCTTTTTGTCGATCACACATCGATTTTATAACTGATGCTATTTTCTTCTAGAGTCGAATAAAGTCTGATGCATTTAGCCTTTTGTAGTAGTATCTAAGACAAATAAGACAACCGTGGAGTCCATCCTCCTCAGTAATAGTCTAAGACAACCCCCACTCCAACCTCAAACACGCTACCAGGAAAGAAAAACTCCGAGCCCCAAGATGAGAACCAGATTGATCCTATCAGAGATCTAATAAACAAATCAGGTTGAAGAAGGAGCCCTACCTATCCTTTCTGATAGCAGAGCCTTATCGTAAAAATTGTCGTGATAAGCTCATCGCGAAAACTGATGATTTGTGCCAACCAAACTCTCAAACGGTAAAAACTTGGCAACTATTTCCACCATCTCCATCCTCTCCCTCTCTTTCATCCACCGGACAAAGACGAAAAACGAAATGGCAACCTACCATAGCATAGAGTTTGAAAGCAAGGACATTTTAGAGAAAAGATAAACAAATTTTACCTTAGGGCTCCACTATATTTATAGATGGAGAAGTCGAAATATCTCTAATTCAAATTTTTAATCCTCGAAAAAGTAGGTCCACAGCGCAAGATCCTTCGTTAACCAAATTGACAAGATGCCAACTACCTCTGCCATACGATCTCAGTCATTATTATAATCACCTGGGGGTGAATAGGTGACTATCTAATCCAATGATGAATTAATACAGAATTAAAACTATTTAAGCAAACTAAAAACTATTAAGCTAAACACATCAAGTATAACACAAGGGTGTAGACGATTCTTGGTGAAGGGCTGTAGACTATCTCCTCAAGATTCCTCTAGATAAGAGTTGAGGTGCCGCTATGACTCCCTGGGTTGAATACAAGTGTGAGCAAACAATCCCAAGCATGTATCAATAGAGCAAAAATATATCAAGAATATAAAAGAGATAAATAATATGAGCATGCAAGATATAAACACAAGTGAGAGATAAAGAGAGCAATCGCAAACACGGGAGATTTGTTTCGAGATTGAGCACCCTTGATCTACGTTCTCGCCTTCAACACTATGAAAGATTTCCCCTAAAATCGATCCCACTGGATCACTCGGTGCCGCAACACCTACAAGGAGTTCACACTAGAACTCTTGGACTCACTAGTCCCCTCACTTGTTTCCACAAGAACAACATACACAAGCAAACTAGCTTGCCGAGGCCGCACCTCTATACCGAGCTCCACAAGAACTCGAAACAACACGAACCTGCAAGTTCGCCTCCTCAAATACGAAGTAGAACACTTGGTGATCTAAACACTTTGAGCACCTAAAAACACTCTCACAACAACTCTCCTATAGGATGGATATAGCAATAGAAAGCTCAAGTATGTGTGAGAAAAACTTAGATGGATTTGTGGTGAAAAACTCAAGAAAACACTTTTGAAAACACTCTTGATAAACTCTCCTTTTGATATGAAAGTTTTTCCTCTAACATAAGTGGGAGATAAATATTTAGAAAGGTTGGAAAAACTAGTTTGAAAACCCACTTAAAATCTTGTAGAAAATAGTCCAATAGAAACCCAATTTATAGGCTTCCAAAATATGGCCGTTGGAGGCCAACTCAGCAGCTGATGCTACCATCGATCGACCGTCTGGTCGACCGGCCAACGGTCAGATTTCTGACCGTTGTGCCACCGGTCAACCGCCCAATCGATCGAGGCCAGATCCAGAGAGCAGAGCTCTCTGCCGGTCGACCGGGTCGGTCGACCGACCCTCCAGCCAAACTAGCTGTGCAAGTTTGTGATATCGGTCGACCAGACCGGTCGACCGATTTCTATCTCAGTCGACCATCCGGTCGACCGACAGAAGGTCTGGTCAAACATTTTTTTAGGGATTAAAACTTGATCTTTTTATCTTTAATAAAATCCCATAAATTCTCATAAATTTTACAAAAATAAGTTCATTGATATACTTTGATATACAAACATGTTTGATTAAAAATCAAAACACATTACAAATATTTTGAACTATTTTTGTGATACAGAAATTTTGGCCTAAACAAAAATCTAGTATTTTTCAAAAACAATCTCCAAATTGAAAAACGATTGTTTCAAAACTTCTCTAAATACAAAAGAAGATATTTTAAACATTTTTGAAGCTTAATGTGTATGGATATGATCCACTGCACATATATGATGAAATATCCATGTTTTTGACATTAAGCTCTAAAATAAGTTTTGATAAAACACATGTATATTTTGAAGCTTAAAAACCAAAACAATATTTTTTAAAATAAAAACTCTTTTATAAAAACACTGTGTATGAGTGTATATGAACTTGAGCAATCCACCAACTAATCTATCCTTTACATTTTATGTAAAAATAAATCTTGATACTTACAAACATGACACAAGTCTTCTTGAAAATCTTTTCTTGAAAATCTTCTTCTCCTTCTTGAGTTGGTCCAAAACTTGATCTAACGAGTTAGACTCCTCTTGAGTACTTGATGCAATCTTGATGCGTGAGCTCTTGAACCAATACGTGCTAACTTCAAAACTTGATTCAAATCCTTTGTTGAAGCTAAACACCTAGTAATATCTTGATCAAATATCTGAGACTAATTAAATACAAGATCATTAGTACTATAATTACATAATTTAATCATTATCAAAACTAGAGCGATGGGCCTTTGGGCCAACAATCTCCCCCCTTTTGATGATGACAAAACTCATGGAGTTATATATGCATGGATTAAAGATAAGCTTCATAGAATCTCCCTCTTAACTCATGCATAACAATAAATATAATGATATTCAATAAAGTGCATAAAACTAAACAAATATATATGCATAAATAAGGAGATAAACATGCATACTCTCATCAAAATTTTCTCCCCTTTTTGCATAAACAAAACTTATATGTGTTTTTAGAAAATAAACATGCATATATAAATTCTCAAAATCCTTCAAATTCTCAAAAGCCTTCTCCCCTTTTTGTCAATCATTAACAAAGGGTAAAAATAAATCAATCAATAAAGATATATATATGCGATATACATTCATGAAGAAGAGAGACGTAAAGTTAGCTCCCCATGCATACATGCATTACATGAAGAAAGGATGACAAGACCCTAACCATATAAAACATAATATACAATGTATAAGTGGAGATGTTAAGCTCCCCATACACACGTGTACCACATAAAGAAGAGATGTAAAACTCCTCAATTTAAGATACACTCAACATGAATCTATATATAGAAGAGATGTTAAGCTCCCCTTGCATATAGGCAATACATATCAAAAAAAATTTGAAATCAGTTTAAAACAAAATTTGAATTTCATAAGTAACAAAACAAATTTTGATATACCACTTGTAAATAAATAAAATTTTAAGATACCACTTATAAATAAACAAAATTTTAAGATATCACTTGTAAATAAATAAAATTTTAAGATATCACTTGTAGGTTATTGATACTGTTGGCCCAGAGGCCCACCACTCTAGTTTTGATGATGATTAACTCATGTAGTTATAGTTTACTAATAATCTTGTGATATTTAGTCTCAAATAGTTGATCAAGATATTAGTAGTTGATTAACTTCAACAAAGGAGTTTTGGAGCTTTCACATATTGATTTAGAGCTCGAGTGCTAAGATCGCATCTAGTACTCGGTTGAAATCAAGCTCGTTGGATCGCGTTTAGATGGAGTCTACTTAGAGAAGGAGTTCTACAAGAAGATCTTAGTTTGTTAAGTTTAGATTGTTTAAATCTTATGTAAAGATTAAATAGTGTTGATATGCTCAAGTTCACATACACACACAAGTTTAAAGTTTACTGGTTTTGATTTTCGGTTTAACCAGTTTTTTTTTCATGTCAAAAACATAGATGTAATATCTTTTAAATATATTGGATTCTGTCCATATACAATATGCTTCAAGATTGTTTCAATATCATGTTTTTGTATTTACATGAGTTTTGGAGAAATCGGTTTTCCATTTCAAAATCCAAGTTTTTGGAAAATACCGATTTTGATTTAAAGGCAAATTTCAATGTCACAAAAATGGTTCAAATAGTTTATAATATGTGCTAAATTTCAGTCACACATATTTGTATTTCAAAGATCTAATAAGAACTTATTTTTGTGAAATTTATGTGATTTTATGAGATTTAATTTAAGATAAAAAGTCAAGATTTTAATCCCTATAAAAGTTTGGACCTGGCTGTCTGCCAGTCGACCAGACGGTCGATCAAGGTAGAGACGTTGGTCGACTGGTCCGGTCGACCGATGTGCATAGACGTGCACAAGACAACTGACTGGTGGGCCGGTCGATCGGGTCGGTCGACCGTGCAGAAGCTCTGCTATCTGGAAATGACCCCGGTCGACCAGGCAGTCAACCGACAAAGAGTTGCTGCTCTCTGTATCAAGTCCCGGTCGACCAGGCAGTCGACCGGTGGCTTAACGGTCGTAAAAATGACCATTGATCGGTTGATCGGACGGTCGACCGGAAGGTCATTTCTAACCTTTCCTGGCTGCCAACGGGCAAAATTTTTGGAGGGTATTTATACCCATCTCTTGAGCTGGTTTCTTCATAGTTTTAGAGAGTAAAAATTTTCTATCTTTCTAAGTGTTTAACAATAAGTTTTTAAAAGAGTTTTGGGCTTAAAGATTTCATCTTTATTTGTTTAAAAAAGGGTTAAAAAATTCAATGAAAAAGAGAAGTCTTTGGGAATTGTTTTGTTCTTCATTTCTATTTAATCCTAGAAGTTTTCCCAAGTATTTTCTTTGTGATTTTGATTTCAAATTCTTTATTTTCTCACACTTGAGCTATCATATCTATCCTATATATTAGAATCTTGTTTTGTGAGGAAAATTTATTTGTGGTTGTGGAGACCACCAAGTGTTGTAACCTTCTTTACTTTGTGATATCCCTCTAGTGAGAGGTGATTGTGGATGTTGTATTGATATCCCTCTTGTGAGGTGATTGTGGAGGTTGTGTTGATATCTCTCTAGTGATAGGTGTGTTAGTATCCCTTTAAGTGTAGAGGTGATTGTGGTGGTGTTAGGATTTGAGCCTTATCCCTATATTATGAGGTTGATTGTAGTTTAGCTAAGTGCCCATCCCTCTAAGTGTAGAGGTGATAGTTGCTGTGCCTTGCCTCTTATGTAGAGGTTGTATTTGTTGGAGAGAGGAGTTGTGTACTCCTAGATTGTATTAGCCAAATCCTCAGTGGAGGTTTCCCTGTGTGGGAAGTCCTGTGTGGACGATATAGTGAAAATCCTTCTGTATGAAGGCGGGGACGTAGAGCAGCGACTCGAACCTCAAAATATATCTTTGTGTTTGCGACTGATCCACTATCTCTAAACTCTCTCTCTCTCTCATATTGTGCCTTACATTATTTCATACTATTCATAACATACTTATATGCTTGGTGTTGTTTGTGTGCCATACTTGTGTTGAACCAAGAGAGCTTTACATAGCACCTCAACTCTTATTTAGAGGAATTTAGAGGAGATAGTCGAAAGCCCTTCGCTGAGAATTCGACTACACTCTTTGATTACACTAAGTGTGTTGTGAAATCACCTAGAGGGGGGTGAATAGGTGATAATGCTAATCAATGCACAAATTTAAAATGTTATGATGCAACGATTACCTGAAACAAGATTAGAAGCCGAATACCTCGTAAAGAGCTCTGAACACCTTACTCGTGATTCCTCTAGATAAGAGTTTGAGGTGCGCAATGCAATCTTGTTGTATGAGTATTGATCAACAATATAGCAATGAATAGAAAGCAAGTAAATGACACAAATAAACCAATCGCAAACATTGATATTTGTTTTGAAGTTCGAGCACCCAGCTCTACGTCCCTGCCTTCACCCAGAAGGATTTAAGAACCGCTATAACTTTCACAAAGAATTATAACCACAAGGGAGAACCCAACTCCTCTATCACACTCCTCTAATCCAGAGGTAGTGGAGCCACAAATACAAGAATATCTTGGTGATCAAAAGACCACAAACCCTCTTTTGAAAACTTTTTCCCTTATAAAGCCTTAGAGAATAATGTGTAGGATTGAAGCTCAAGTTTTTTAAGTGAAAAAGAATAAAATTGAAGAGAGTTTTGAATCAAAACTTCAGTGAAAGAGAGAATTTTGAGCACAAAACTGAGAGCAAAAACTTCTTTTGAAAGACTTAAACTTGATTTCTTTTGCAAAGGATTGTTGTAATCTCTTCAACCCTAATCATCCCTATTTATAGGATAGAGGTAGGGATTAAGAGGTAAACTGTTATAATGAATAATTAGGAAAGATTAGATCCAAATCCAGCCCTTAAATTCATTTAGAGAAGAAAAGCACGTTTTAAAACGTGTTTAAAAGACTAGCCGTTTGGGCTGAAATATAGCTCACGATCGACCGGTTTTCAAAAAATATAACCGTTGCCAGCCCACGTCGACCGCCTGGTCGACCGTCCCAAGCAGAGACTTTGGTGCTTTCAGTCGATCGAAGCTCGGTCGACCGACATAGGGTCCGGTCGACCGCCCGGGCGACCGGGTAACGTGCACACATGCACACACCCAAACGGTCAGAAGTGCGGTCGACCGCCCGGTCGACTGTTCTGACCTGAAACAGAGTCGATCGACCGTCCGGTCGACCGCAATAGGCCAAAACAGATGGTTTTGAAGAACTTAATAATTTTCAAATTAATTTTGATTAAGACTTGGTATACTATATAAAATAGAGTTAGTAAGTATTAGAATATGTTTGTAAAAATATCTTATATATATATATAGGAGAAATATCTTTAGAAAAATCATGTGCAAAATCTTGTGTGTGGAGAATATTGAGCTTCAACACTATACACTATCCTTTAACAAACTAAAAATTATAAAAACTGAGAAAGAAAGTCTCTGAGCCGCATTGCGCCAAGCTAGAGCCTTCTCTCCTATAAAAACGTCCTCTTGCGCCATTTGCCTTTTAGCATCATAATCCTTGCAATATGCTTAAAAAGGCCATCATGACTAGTACAAACCTGAAACTCATACTAAATAACTTATTAGTACCAAATCGCTTCTATGTGTTTTGTTATCATCAAAACTTAAACAAATAGAGAGTGTAACCTTTTGGGCCAACAATCTCCCCCTTTTTGAATATGACAAAATATATAGGCTATAAAACAAGATATAAAAGGGAGATAAAAACTCCCCCTCAAATAATGCTATATTAAACAAGTATAAAACAATTTGTTATGAGAAAATTTTTGAATTTTCAAAAAATTTTGAATAAACAACATCGCACCAATAAAACACCAAACCATCATCACCAATAAAACACCAAACCATCATCAAACCATCATAACCAATAAAACACATATTTCTCCCCCTTTTTGTCATACATCAAAAGGGGATATATTAGTAAGAAAACTTCCTTATTCAACAATACAAACATTAAGTTCACCACATATAAAAGAAACCTATTATAGTCAAGTGGTTTAGTGAAAATATCAGCAAGTTAAAAATCAGAAGAAACATAATCAATATCAATATCACCTTTCTCAAAATGATCTCTATGGAAGTGATATCGAATCTCATGTGCTTGGTCTTATTATATTGATTTGTATTCTTAGTCATATGAATAGTACTAATATTATCACAAAATATTTTTATATGTTCATAATGCAAATCATAATCAACGAGAGTATGTTTCATCCAAAGGACTTGAGCACAACAAGCCCCGCCGCAACATACTCCGTCTTGGCGGTTGAGAGGGCTATCGAATTTTGTTTCTTGGAAGACCATAAAACAAGACAATTACCAAGAAATTGACATGTTCCACTAGTACTCTTCCTATCCACTCTACAACCCACATAGTCGCATCTGAAAAACTCGTTATTGAGATTCTCCGGTTTTTGAATACCAAGACCCATTCCAATAGTGCCCTTAATATAATGAATAATGCATTTTACCGCAATTAAATGAGATTCTTTGGGACACGATTAGAATCTAGCACAAAGACACACACTAAAGATAATATCCGGCCTACTAGCCGTTAAATACAATAAACTTTCAATCATGCTTTTATATAACTTTATATCAACACACTTACCTTGGTCATCCTTATCAAGCTTGGTGGTGGTGGCGAGGGGAGTGTTGCAAAATTTTGAGTCTTCAAGCCCAAATTTCTTGATGAGTTTCTTGGAGTACTTGGCTTTACATATGAAAATCCCATCACGCATTTGTTTGATTTGGAGTCCAAGAAAATAGTTCAATTCATCCATTAATGACATCTCGAATTCACGTTGCATGCATTGTTCAAACTCCTTGCAAAGTAACTCATTAGTAGAACCAAAGATTAATCATCAACATATATTTGAACTATAAGAATGTCACTATCAACATGTTTAGTAAATAATGTGGTGTCTACTTTGACTTTAATAAAATCATTTGAAAGAAGAAAACTAGAAAGCCTCTTATACCAAGCTCTTGAAGCTTGTTTTAGACCATACAATGCTTTATCTAACTTGAAAATAAAATTTGGATGTACATGATCCACACAACCGGGAGGTTGTTCAACATAAACTTTCTCATCAATAAAACCATTTAAAAATGCACTTTTTACATCCATTTAAAAAGTTTAAAATTTTTAAAAGATGCATAAGCTAGTGTGATCTGTACTTCAAGCCGTGCTACGGGTGCAAAGGTCTCCTCAAAGTCAATTCCTTCAACTTGAGTGTAACCTTGGGCCACTAACCTAGCCTTATTCCTAATAACATTTTCTGACTCATCCAACTTGTTCCTAAAAATTCACTTAGTACCAATTATTGGTCTATCATGGGGTCAGGAACCAGGTGCCAAACTTGGTTGCGCTCAAATTGATTGAGCTCTTCTTACATAGCTTGCAACCAATATGAGTCACCCTCAGCTTCGAGGATGTTTTTGGGTCAATATGAGATATGAATGCAAAATTTCTACACAAATCATGGAGTTTGGAGCAAGTAGTTACCCCCTTTGATACATCACCTATGATGATATCTTTGGGATGATTTGAGGCGTATCTCCCATCTTTAGTAAGTGGTTGTGATTATTCCACTTTATCCTTTTGAACTTCACCAATAGGTTCTTGCTTGTCATCTTGAATGGGTGAGTTCTTCAAGGATATTTTCTCCATGTCTTCACCTAATGAGTCAATCTCTACAACATCTCAATAATAGCATTAGATTCTTCAAATTTAACATGCATAAATTCTTCAATAGTATAAGATGATTTATTGAATACTCTATATGTTTTGCTATTACTAGAATAGCCAACAAAGATTGCTTTATAAGCCTTAGCATCAAATTTAACCAAATTATCTTTAGTGTTCAAAATAAAACACTTGCATCCAAAAACTTTAAAGTATGAAACATTTGGTTTTCTTAAATGATAAATTTCAAAAGAGGTTTTGAAAGTATTTTTACACAAATAATACGGTTTGATATGTAGCATACGGTGTTTACGGCCTCGGCCCATAAGTATTGACGGAGCCCATATTCACTTATTATAATCCTAACCATTTCTTGAAGAGTTCTATTCTTCCTTTCAACTACTCGATTTTGTTGTGGAGTTCTAAGACATGATATTTCATGCTTAATTCTCTTTTCATCACAATAAGTCATAAAGAGTTGGTTAACAAACACACCACCTTTATCACTTCTTATCCGTAAAATCGAAAATCCTTTTTCTTTTTCAACCCTCTTTCGAAAAATCTTAAAATGCGAAAAAGTTTGATCTTTATGCTCCAAAAAAAACCCAAGTGAAACGAGAAAAATCATCAACAAAAAATTATCTATTTCCATTTAAGCTTTTGGTTTTAGTTGGTCCAAAAAGATCCATGTGAATCAATTCTAAAGGCCTAGATGACATGATATCTTTGATTGGTTTGAAAGAAGACTTGGTTTCTTTCCCAAGTTAGCACGCACCACAAATGCGGATTTTTTTCAAACTTCAAATAAGGAATACCCTTCACTAATTCCTTAGAATTAATTCTAGTAAGGTGATTAAAAGATGCATGTCCTAATCTTCTATGCCATAACCATAAAATCTCATCAAAAGTATTCAAACATTTAGTAGAACAATCCAAATTAAGCATGTCAATAATATAGACATTATTTTTACGAAATCCAGTAAGAATACAATTATTAGTTTTACAATCGAAAATTTTGCAAGAAGATTCATCAAACACAACTTTAAGACCACGATCACATAGTTGACTAATACTAAGCAAGTTATGTTTAAGCCCATCAACAAGAACTACATTTTCTATTAAAGGAGATGCACCAATCTTAATGTTACCTATACCGATGATGGTGCCCTTGGAGTCATCTCCGAAGGTGACGGTGCCACCTTCATCGTACCTTGATAGGGTTGTGAAATTGTTGATGTCCCATGTCATATGCCTTGAACATCCACTATCAAGGTACCACCGCTCCTTACGTCTTGGAGCCTTAGTGTATACCTACATTAAATAATTTAAGACTTGATTTTGGTACCCATTATTTCTTGGGTCCTAAAGAGTTAGTATTTCGAACCCACATAAGATTATTTGTACTATTTATATGATCATAGCAAAATTTAGCTAAATGACCATTCCGGCCACAATAAGTACATTTATAAATTCTTTCATATTTAAAAGCATAATGAGCATGTGGCTTACGAACATGTGAATTGTGAGCATGAGTAGTTTTAGCATGATTGACATAAGAAGTGTTAGCATGATGAACATGTGAAGTTTTGGCATGAGATGTTTTATCATTTTTAGCATGTGGAGTATGCATATGCTTCTTTAAAAACATTTCTTCTAGTTTAGTATTATTAAAGGTACATTCTTTTAAAACATTTTTCAAATCATTGATTTTTGTTTTTAACATGGAAAACTCATTTTCATCAATTTTAGGATATTTAGCTTTACAAGCAATTCTATAGACATCAAAATCTCTTTGCGTTGAAATAAGATTAGAAGATAGTTCATCCTTTTCTTTTGAAGAGATTGTAAGTTGATTTTCAAGCATTTTAATTTCCTTTTTCTATTTTGAACACTCTGCCTTTTTATCATCAAACTTTCTGAAAGTTCAACGAAAGCATGCACTAACATTTCTCTACTTATTTCACTTTCATTATCAGTGGTTGGGTAGTTACCTTAGGTGTGTTTGCCATGAACACACATTTGCCGTGTCGACTTCATCTTCAGATTCACTTTCCAAATCCCAAGTGGCTTTGTACACCTTCTTTTCAATCGGCCTCTTTTGCTTCAAGGAGGAAAACATCTTTTTCTTGAAATCTGGACAATCGGCTATGATGTGTCCGGGTATCCGACAGTTGTAGCATATGATCCTTTTCTCCTCCTTCCCTTCCCATCGCCTTCTATAGTTGAGCTTATTTTTGCGGTACATTCTCTTTACATTTCTCACAATGAGAGATAGCTCTTCATCATTTTCTTCATCTTCTTCATCATCGTAGTTGGAGGAGGAAGACTTGAAAGCTATTGACTTTTTCTTTTAAGGTACCGCATCTTCTCTAGCCTTCTTCTCCATCTCATGAGTCTTAAGGTTTCCAATAAGACTTATGAGCTCCATCTCATCTTTGTCATTCAACTCCTTCAAGGTGGTAGCTTTGATTTCCCATGGCGAAGGAAGAGCACGAATCACCTTACGCACCTTTTGGTCGTTGCTTATTTCATCACCTAAAGAAGAAAGAGCATTTGTAATCTTAGTAAACTTTGTAATCATATTATCAATAGATTCATCTTCTAGCATTTTAAAACTTTCATATTGAGAACGCAAGAGATCTATTTTAGCTCTCTTGACTTGTGATATTTCCTCGTGAGTGACCACTAAGTGTTGCCAAATCTCATAGCTGGATTTACAATGGATAACCCATGTTAGTCATCCTAATTCAAAGCTGAGAGTAGGGCGTTTTGAGCCTTTGAATTAGCATCAAATTCCTTGAAGTTAAGTTTGGACCAAGTGTCCTCCTCACTTTCGGGTCTAATAAAAGGCTTGGTCAAAGACTTAGCAACTAGACTATCTAGAGATTGTAGAAAAATGGTTATCCTAACTTTCCATATGGGAAAGTTGAGTCCATCAAATTTGGGAGGGGTTTTAATGTTATCGCCATCTTTACTAGTGTATGAATGAAGATATGAAAATAGTGATTAGCAAATTTTAGGATCTCTCTAAGGATGTGAAGCCAAAAACTAGCGTCCCAGCTCTGATATCAATTGAAATCACCTAGAAGGGGGTGAATAGGTGATAATGCTAATCAATGCACAAATTTAAAATGTTATGATGCAATGATCACCCGAAACAAGATTAGAAGCCGAATACCCTGTGAAGGGCTCTGACTCCTTCCTCGTGATTCCTCTAGATAAGAGTTTGAGGTGCGTAATGCAATCTTATTGTATGAGTATTGATCGACAATATAGCAATGAATAGAAAGCAAGTAAATGGCACAAACAAACTATCGCAAACACTGAGATTTGTTTCGAGGTTCGAGTACACAGCTCTACGTCCCTACCTTCACCCAGGAGGATTTAAGAACCACTATAACTTTCACAAAGAATTACATCATAAGGGAGCACCCAACTCCTCTATCACACTCCTCTAGTCCAGAGTAGTGGAGCCACAAATATAAGAATATCTTGATGATCAAAAGACCACAAATCCTCTTTTGAAAAACTTTTTCCCTTACAAAAGCCCTAGAGAATAATGTGTAGGATTGAAGCTTAAGTTTTGTAAGTGAAAAAGAAAATAAAAATGAAGAGAGTTTTGAATCAAAAACTTCAGTGAAAAGAGAGAATTTTGAGCACAAAAACTGAGAGCAAAAACTTCTTTTGAAAGACTTAAAGTTGATTTCTTTTGCAAAGGTTTGTTGTAATCTCTTCAACCCTAATCATCCCTATTTATAGATAGAGGTAGGGATTAAGAGGTAAATTGTTATAATGAATAATTAGGAAAGATTAGACAAAATCTAGTCCTCAAATTCGTTTAGAGAAGAAAAGCACATTTTAAAACGTGTTTTAAAAAACTAGTCGTTTGGGCTGAAATATAGCTCACTGTCGACCGGCCAGTCGACCGGTTTTCAAAAAAATAACCGTTGCCAGCCCACGGTCGACCGCCCCGGTCGACCGTCCCAAACAGAGACTTAGTGATTTCAGTCGGCCGAAGCTCGTCAACTGACATGGGTCCGGTCGACCGCCGGTCGACCGGTAATGTGTACACATGCACACACCCAAACAGTCGGAAGTGCGGTGGACCGCCCCGCCGACCGTTCTAACCTAAAACAGAGCCGGTCGACCCGCAATGGGCCAAAACAGATGGTTTTGAAGAACTTAATAATTTTCAAATTAATTTTGATCAAGACTTGGTATACTATATAAATAGAGTTTGTAAGTATTAGAATATGTTTGTAAAAATATCTTATATATGTAGGAGAATATCTTTAGAAAAATCATGTGAAAAATCTTGTGTGTGGGGAATATTGAGCTTCAACACTATACACTATCCTTTAACAAATTAAAATTATAAACACTGAGAAAGGAAGTTTCTGAGCCGCATTGCACCAAGCTAGAGCCTTCTCTCCTATAAAACGTCCTCTTGCGCGATTTGCCTTTTAGCATCATAATCCTTACAATATGCTTAAAAAGGCCATCATGACTAGTACAAACCTGAAACTCATACTAAACAACTTATTAGTACCAAATAGCTTCTATGTGTTTTGTTATCATCAAAACTTAAACAAATAGAGAGTGTAACCTTTTGGGCCAACATGTTGCAGTTTTGTTTTTAATGCCGCATCATTTATTATTAGATTAGCTTTATGCCTATTCACCCCGCTCTAGGTGTACTTTTAGATACCACTAAAAATATCTTGTATATTTTTGATACCAATTAAAAGGTAAAATATGAAGTATATTTTGACATCAATAGAAATACCAATTAAAAATAATGCATAAGCTCATTAAGATACCAATAACATTTAAAAATTAGTTAAGCTTAGCATAAACATAATTTGTGCTTTTAAACATGTAAGGATATTGTAAAACAAGCACAATCAAATCATATATATGTATGAAAAAGAAAATACCAATTGAAATTGATATTATTTGAGATTTTGAAACATACATATATAGAAACAAATATGAGTATACAAAATAGAATTACATGAAGATCATGTGTATAACTCATACCTATCCACCCTATTCATACACATGTTTAAAAGATTTTTAATTTAGAGCATACAAGGTATGGTCGCCCAACGAACCGCCCTTAAAGGGTAGAAGTTTTTAAAAATAAGATTTGAAAATAGTTGTACATTAAAACACTACCAAAAGAAAATAACTAGTTAAAATAATTTTAAAAAACTAGTTAAAGATCCTTCAAAATATGAAACCAAATCATGTATATCTCATAAAATATAACCAATATATAAGAGTTGACACTCGAAATCTATAAAGCATATAAAAAAGCTCATGAAAATAAAGTCTGAGTAAACAAATTAAATATGAGTACACAAGTATCATGTGATAGCATATTCATGAAAATAGTCAATGTGGCTCAAAACTTATGAAAATAAAAAAATTTTATTTTTCATTAAAATTAAACTTCGAGGTATATGTATGTTCTATCAAACCTAAAAATATACATACATATCCCAAACACAAATGAGTCCATAATATAATTTGCATGAATGCAAGTGACTCAAGGGTATACATGTATATTTATTAGTTTTGGATAAAATTACATATACATGAAGTAAAACATATTCAAGAATAGGGAAACATGTATAAATAAAGGAATCATCAAACTAGATTATATAAGTATATGTAATGAGTACAAATGAGCAATGAAAGTACAAACATATAAGATCCAATTGTTGCTCACTACTTGTACAAGTATATACACAAGTTTTAATGAAAAGTTCATCTAAACAAGTATTCACCACATGAAGCACAAAATCAAAACATGCTAAAAATAATATCAATTGTGAAAGCATGTAAACTAAAATAGGAGTTTTAGAGATAGTTACCAAATCATATGAACTATTCTCTAAGTCTCCAAAATATGGTGGTCCTCCACCAAACTTTCTTGATAGTGATGTATCAATTATAGTGTCCATCAAGCTTATGCATCTACCACCAAGGTACCATACCCTCACGTCGTGTGAGAGTCCACACCTACATCAAATATAAAGGTGAGAATTTTGGTACCCTTTTTTTTTGGGTCCATGGGGTTAGCATCATAAGAAACCTAAACATTTTTATTTGCAAAATTTAAAGAATTTACTCTATCATAGCAAAATCTTGCAAGATGGCTTTTGCGGTCGCAATGTGTACATTTGTATACTCTAGCATGCACATGAGAATGAATGTGATCAAGATGTGCAAAGTGTGCATATGTGTGCCGTGGGTTATGTGCATGAACATGTAAAGCTTGTTTCTTTTGAAACAAGGTTTCCAATTTATTATGATTAAATGCGCAATTGCTCAAAGTTGAGCTTAAACAATTTATTCTATTTTTTAAAACTTGAATCTCATTTTTATTAATAGTAGCATGAAGAGTATGGCAAGAATGAGAATCAACAATCTTTTTATTTTTAGAAACATCTTCCTTTTCTTTTGAAACAAATTTTCTTTTTAAAGAGTTGTTTTCTTTCAAGACAATTTCTTTTTCTTTTTCCACCAAAGTGATTTTATTTTCAAAGAATTATTTCCTTCACAAATATTATTTATTTAGAAACAAGGAAATATTCTCCTTTTTTAAAGCTTCATTTTCTTTTGAAACATTTTCAAATTTATTTTGAAAAGAATCATTTTCTTTTGAAATGGACTAATATTTATTTTTCAATCTTTTATGATCCTTTTTAAACAAATCATATCTTTTAAGAAATTGACAAAAAGATGCAAGTTCATCATAAAACATGTCAATATTTTCTTATAACTTGGATTCAAAGTTTACCTCAAGGGGGTTAGCCCCTTGGACCATGTAGCATAAGTTGGAAGCATCACTTCCATCATTCGAGTTACTCCGCGCATAATATTATTTTTGTTCGCCAAGAGAGACTATAGTGTTCCATACTACAAAGCCGAATCAAAATTATCAATCCTAAATAAATATTAATCATTTAGGGTACTCTTAATGCATGGATGGCTTTTGCATTAGCCTCAAGATGTTTGCCATTTAAACAATAGAAATGTTTATTGCGGCAAGATAAACATGAATCCCTAGGGCTTTAAGGTACATTGACATCTTAATTTTTCAAGTTTGGATGTTAAGAATGTCAAACATGGGAGGTGTCATGAAATCCATGTGTGTGTACAAATATTGTGATTAGCTAAAATGAGGATCATTAACTCTAGATTGTTAGACTCAAATCAAGAGCATCAAGCTCTGATACCACTTGTAATCACCTAGAGGGGGGTGAATAAGTGACTAGCTAATCTAATGATGAATTAATACAAAATTAAAACTATTTAAGCAAACTAAAAACTATTAAGCTAAGTACACCAGTATATACAAGAGTGCAGCCGAATTCTCGGTGAAGGGCTCTGAACTATCTCCTCAAGATTCCTCTAGATAAGAGTTGAATTGCCACTACGGCTCTCTTGGTTGAAAACAAGTATGAGCAAACAATCCAAGCATGTATCAATAGCACAAATATATCAAGCATATAAAAGAGATAAACAATATGAGCATGCAAGATATAAACACAAGTGAGAGATAGAGAGAGCAATCACAAACACAGAGATTTGTTTCGAGGTTCGAGCACCCTTACTCTACGTCCCCGCCTTCAACACTATGAAGGATTTTCACTAAAATCGATCCCACCGGATCACTCGGTGTTGCAACACCTATAAGAAGTTCACACTAGAACTCTTGGACTCACTAGTCCCCTCTCATTTGTTCCCACAAGAATACACACGCAAGCATACTAGCTTCCCAAGGCGCACCTCTACACCGAGCTTCCACGAGACCTCAAACAACACGAACCCGCAAGTTCGCCTCCTCAAATACAAAGTAGAATACTTGGTGATCTAAACACTTTGATTACCTAAAAATGCTCTCAACAACAACTCTCCTATAGGATGGATATAACAATGAAAAGCTCAAGTATGTGTGAGAAAACTTGGATGGATTTGTAGTGAAAAACTCAAGAAAATACTTTTGAAAATACTCTTGATAGTCTCTCCTTTTTTTATGAAAGTTTTACTCTAAAACCAGTGAAGATAAACTTTTAGAAAGGTAGGAAAAACTAACTTGAAAACGGCTTAAAATCTTGTAGAAAACAGTCCAAGGGAACCCCAATTTATAGGCTCCCAAAATATGATCGTTGGAGGCCAACTCAGATGCTGATGCTACTGTCGATCGATCGCCCGATCGACTGGCCAATGGTCAGATTTCTGACCGTTGTGCCGCCGGTCGACTGCCCGATCGACCGAGGCCTAGATACAGAGAGCAGAGCTCTCTATCGGTCGACCGCCTGATTGACTGGGCCCAGATCTAGAGAGCAAAGCTCTCTGGCGGTCGACCGCCCTCCAGCCAAACTGGCTGTGCATATTTGTGCACATCGGTCGACTGGACTAGTCGACCGACTTCTGTCTCGGTCGACCAGCTGAAGGCCTGGTCAAACATTTTTTAGGGATTAAAACTTGTCTTTTTATCTTTAATAGAATCCCATAAATTCTCATAAATTCTAAAAAAATAAGTTCATTGATGTACTTTGAGATACAAACATGTTTGATTTTGAACTATTTTTTCGATATAGAAATTTTGGCCTAAACAAAAATCTGTATTTTTCAAAAACAATCTCCAAATTGAAAAATGATTTTTCTAAACTTCTCCAAATACAAAAAAATATTTTAAAACACTTTTGAAGCTTAGTGTGTATGGATATGATCATTACAAATACATGATGAAGTATCTATATTTTTGACATTAAGCTCTAAATTAGTTTTGATAAACACATGTATATTTTGAAGCTTAAAAATCAAAACGGTATTTTCTAAAACAAAAACTCTTTTATGAAATACTATGTGTGAGTGTATATGAACTTGAGCAATCCACCAACTAATCTATCTTTTACATTTTATCTAAAAATAAATCTTGACACTTACAAACATGACACAAGTCTTTTTAAAAATCATCTCTTGAAAATCTTCTTCTCCTTCTTGACTCGGTCCAAACCTTGATCCAACGAGTTAGACTCTTCTGAGTACTTGATGCAATCTTGATGCACGAGCTCTTGAGTCAATATATGCTAGCTTCAAAACTTGACTTCAAATCCTTTGTTTAAGCTAAACACCTACTAATATCTTGATCAAATATCTGAGACTAATTAAACACAAGATCATTAGTATTATACTACATGAGTTAATCATCATCAAAACTAGAGCGATGGGCCTTTGCGCCAACAATTATGACGACAAGATTCGAAAAGATATCAATCACAGATTTAAAGGCAGTTTAATCGATCGACATGCCAGCTGTCATCCGGCCACACGATCTCCAGACAAATCCAAAGATTCACATTGATGGATCAGATACCCCTTCTCCAACATCAAGAAGAATTCAAGATATTTAAGAATCTCTTCCAACTCTGATTTTCTACCTTCCCTCCTACATATTCTGGCAAGCGAAAGATCGGGATCATCTATAATGGTCAAAAATTGACCCTCATAAAGATGTTGACATGTGTCCATGCAACTATAGCCTCCCATCGATATGCCTATAGCTCCCGCCTTCCCTACAAGCTCCACCATCCATAGCCATCTCGAATCTACCTCCTGTTCTTAAGACATCACCCTCCGGAGCTATCTGTAATTCAAGATTCCCGACTTCACCACAAACTGAAAGTCCCCAGTAGCGACCACCGAGATCTCCGCCTGCTATCACGCCACTTTTTTTTCTCCCATGTTGAAGATGTGTAACGCTTCTGTATTCAAGACAGACAGTTATTGATAATGAAAAAAATTCCTTTCATGTGTTCCTAAAAGTTCAGCGCTCATAATAACAGCTGTTACAACAAACCACACATGAGATCATGCGGTTACATTGAGCTCGCCAGCTCTCATTTACCACCAATAGTTCTAGTAAAATTGACCCTCATCTTCAACAAGAAGGGGACCTGACCTGAACAGACTGGACCTGAACCTACTGGGATCTTCTCCCTGAACCTAACACCAAGATCTTCCCAATATTTTCACAATCAACCCTTTTTCTGAGCCACTTCAAACAATCCATGTATTTTTTGTAAATGACAGATTATAGTGGATTCTCCTCCTCCTCCAACGATTGTGTTTCATATAAAAATCCTGTGTCTCTGTCTCTTTTTCTGTGTTGTGATCACCGCTTTATACTTACACTCTAAACCCCTTTTCTCGCTGGTGTGGTGTGGATCGATCCGACTGATCATTTGCAGCGGAAAATGTCCACCACAATTCTATAGACCCTATTTTATCATGAAATTACTGCCATCAACTACGAGCCTGTAACTAGGAATAAGAGGAGTTTGGTTCGGCCCAAGACTTGATCTCCCTGACCACGCTCTTCGTGCTTGCAGGTTGATGCAACAAGAAGAGGAGAAGTTAATCCAAAATCCCAGTCCACTAATAACCTCTTTCTTTGCGGAAATATAACCAACAAACTAACATTATAATATATAAATTTTGTCCAAGTCTATTTAATTTTTTCATGTATCATTGAAATAAAAGTTGTCTTTTTTTCTTCTTAATTTAGTTCCATCTTGAGGGGTTCGGTTCATATGTGAGAGCCACACACACGTACAATTAGCCAACTTATAAAGTCATGAGATGTGGCAAACTGTTGGTCTCTAATGACAGCTCTAACCCTGTTTCTCAATTATGGGGGCGGGGGGGGGGCGCGTTGGGGGGGGGGGGGGGGGGGGGGGGGGGGGGGGGGCGGGGGGGGGGGGGGGGGGGGGGGGGGGGGGGGGGCGTTGGGGGGTGGGGGGGGGGGGGGGGGCGGGGGACAGAGAAAAATCAGGACCGTTCACCCTCGAAACGCAGAGTATATGTACTCTCACCACGTCCCTTAAATCACGGCACATATCACCGTGTTTCTTCGATAAGAGACCCCGATCCATCAAAGTATCCAATACTGAATACATAGCTTCATAAGTTGTTAAAAGATTTCAACAGTTAATTCGTTCAACAACCGAACCAGGGCAGCTGGCTGACCTTGATTTTAAAAAACAGAGACGAACAAAAACAATAGATCATCACGTTCTTAAATTTTGTGGGAGCAGCTTTTTGCTCTTGTTGAGAATTTTCTCAAAAATATAATAGTTTTTGTAGATATAACAACAGTAATAGCAGCTAAATGCAGACAAGTACACTATACGATTAAGTTAGTAATCAAATGAAATACTCATGAATTCAACGTGAACTTGGACAGAGATTAAATACTCAATAGGTTCATTGGAAGGATGATTACAGCATAGAAAGAAAGAGGAATCGCCAATATATAAGAGAGGAGCTAACTTAGGGTTTATCTTTTTCTTTTCTTTTTTATTCTTTCCATCTTTTTCTTTGCTCTCTTAGAGCTGTGATTCAACAGAGATCCTCTCTGATTCAAGGGAGAGAAAAATGAGAGACACGTATCCGTGTATACACCGAACCCCGCCTTGGTATTGTTGTTCTTTTTCATTTTTTTTAATTGAGAAATACTGTTAGAGTTCTCATTACAGGCTGACAATTTTTCCTCATATCATCACCTCCGTAAGCTTATAGTATGTATGTGTGATTCACACACATGACCGAGCTTCCATGGTGACATGGATTGTTCTTTCTCCATTCTCAAGAACCCCACAATAATAAACGGAATATAAAATTTCAGAGCGCAGTTCTATAATGTCTTTGCTCTAATATGTCGTCTATTAATGATTTTACATTTTTCTGCTTACAATTCAGAGCATGTAGTACGAAAGAGAATTACTATCTTGAGGAACACCACATTCACATGATGAACGCAATAATAGACTGGTCGATTTGTCGCAGACTGTAGCCACAGCTAAGGGATTGTCCTTCGCCGTTCACCATTCAATCACGGTTCATGTTGATGTGAGCTTTACATGTGATGCCAAAACATAAAAGAAATGAATATCGATTGCGTGTATCGCGTGCAGCGTCCGCGTGCATAAAATATACTGTTCTAATGTTCGAACATTTGGGAGGATATATTTACTATAGTATTCATATGCGAGCTCTATATAAACCTCTCTCTATCCCTTGGCTCGAACATTCACATTGAGTTCCACTTCCCCAAATGAATCCCGACAGTGAAATCGAGCTTGACTTCCCTCCCTTCTTCCGCGTCTACAAGGGCGGGCGATTCGAGGACTTACATGGCACCGGCGTCGACGTACAGGGCACTGACGAAGCCACCGCCGACATCCCCAGCGAAGACGTGACCATCGACGCCAACACCACCGCCCGCATCTACCGCCGGGGCTCACCGACACCGCGCAAAAGCAAGCTCCAATACCATCTACTTTCACGGTGGCGCATTCCTCTTCGGATCCTACAGCATCCCAACCTACGACAATCACCTCAGGATCCTCGTCTCCAGAGCCCAACTCGTCGCCGTCTCCGTCGACTACCGCCTCGCCAACCAGGCGCGGCTCCCCGCTGCGTACGAGGACTCGTGGGCGGCACTCAAATGGGTTGTCTCCCGCGCGCACCCATGGCTGGCCGACCACGGAGATTTCGACCGTATGTTCGTGGCCGGGGACAGCGCGGGCGCCAACATAACACATCACCTCGCATTGCAAGCTGGGTCGAAGGTGAAGATCAAAGGGGTGGGTTTGATCCACCCTACTTCTGGGGGAGAAGCGGATCGAATCGGAGACGTGGCTACCGATCGTGAGGGAGACGATTCGGACGTTGTGGACGATGGTGATGCCGGAGGAGGAGAGTTGGGACTTGGATCACCATTGGATTAATCCGCTTCACGAGGGGGCGCCGAGCTTGCCGGGTTGGGGTGCGAGAGGGCGATGGTGTGTGTGGCTAGTTTCGATCCTCTCCAGGCGAGGGGGAAGGCGTATCGGGTGGCGGCGGAGGCGAGCGAGTGGGGAGGAGAGGCAGAGCTTTGTCGAATCGATTGGCGGTCATTGCTTTCATCTTGCGGATCCGAGCAGGATGAGGCGAAGAAGCTGGTTGACAATTGGTTGCTTTCTTCAGTCGTGCCTAGCTTGTGGCCGGCACGCGTAGGCCTTCACTGCACGATTCTGATATCGATTTGAATATTATCTCCCACGTATTTTGCATGTTTTGTTTCCTCTAATATGAGTTGCACTTCTATATATATATATAATAATGTTCACGGTTCTCTCCGTGGCTGGGGGTTGAGTTTGATGCTGAGAGTAATTCTAATACTGGTGAATCTCACTGAGGGGTCGATTGTCAAGTCAATTGGTTAGTTGCCAAAGTATTTATAGCCTTAGAGCATCGCCAAAGGCGCTTTCAACCTTCTTTTAAATTATAAATTGCACTCTAATGTTATTCTTTATATGATTCTCTGTTTTGTCTCAAGCTTCTCAAATATACTCACTCTCTAAATTATATTTATTATTATTTTGATCTGTCACAAATTGCTTGTATTATATTGCTTTTAAATAATACAAGTGTTCTTAGCCAAATTGATTTTAAAATAATAAAATATTTAAAATAGCTTAAATTTAGAGAGCTCTCTTGGGACATAAATGAAATAAGAAGCTCTCTAAACTTCAATATTCTTCCTAAAATAACTTAAAATTAGAAAATCTTCCTCGGAGTTACTCTGGCCTGTTTGGTTGTCGTAACTGACCGTAATTCGTAAGTGGTAATTGGTAAAGTCTTTTACAGTTGTAAATGAGTTACATGCATGTAAGCTTTATGGTGTTTGGTTGGTAATATAAAGTTGTAAGTGGAAAAGTGTATTGTGTTTTACGATGTTTGGTTGTCGTAATGTGTAAGTCGTAAGTGAAAAAGTTGACCACAAAATTACTATATGGTGATTTAAAAAGTTTTAATATGTAAATAAATAGTAAAATGCTAAATATTAAAAAAATTAATATTAACATAAAAAATAATACAAATTTGCATGACCACAAATTAATTGTAACTGGGCTGTAACTGAGTGGTAATTGAGTTGCAAGTGAGTAATATTAGATTGTGTAAGTTTTTTACGAATTACGGTCCAAACAAACGCCGTAGTTATAACTGGGTTGTAAGTCATTTACGATTTACGGACTTTTACGCGAAACAAACGGCCCCTTAGAGTAAAGTAGAGACAGTAAAATGGTCGGCTACCTACTTAGACCACTAAACTAGATAGTTAATTCCTTAAGTAGTCCTCACTGGAGTGGACTGAGAATGTTAGCATATACATATGTGTGTGTGTGTGTGTGAGTGTGTGTACATACATTATATGTATATACATACATGTTGGCCCAAAGACCATCACTCAAGTTTTATGATGATTAACTCATGTAGTTATAGTACTAATGATCTTATGTTTAAATTAGTCTCAATATTTGATCAAGATCTTAGTAGGTGTTTAGCTTCAACAAAGGATTTAAGTCAAGTTTTGGAGTTAGCACGTGTTGATTCAAGAGCTCGCGCATCAAGATCGCATCAAGTACTCAAGAGGAGTCTAGCTCATTGGATCAAGGTTTGGACCAAGTCAAGAAAGAGAAGAAGATTTTCAAGTGAAGATTTTCAAAGACTTGTGTCGGGTTTTGTAAGTGTCAAGATTTTGTTTTTAGATAAAATGTAAGGGATAGATTAGTTGGTGGATTGCTCACGTTCATATACACTCACACACAAGATCTATATCAAGTTTTCATAAAAGAGTTTTTTGTTTTAGAAAATACCTTTTTGATTTTTAAGCTTCAAAAATACATGTGTTTTTTATCAAAACTATTTTAGAGCTAAATGTCAAAACTAGATATTTCATCATATTTGTGTAGTGGATCATATCCATACACACTAAGCTTCAAAAGATTTAAAATATCTTATTTTTGTATTTAAAGAAGTTTTAGAAAAATCATTTTTCAATTTGGAGATTGTCTTTGAAAAATAGGGTTTTTGTTTAAAGCCAAAATTTCTATGTTACAAAAATAGTTAAAAATGTTTGTAATTTGTTTTGATTTTAATCAAACATGTTTGTATATCAATGAACTTATTTTTTTAGATTTTTAGTAATTTTATGAGATTTTATTGAAGGTAAAAGACCGAGTTTTTATCCCTTAAAATGTTGTGACCGCGTGCTTGTGTGCGTCGGAGGGAGCGATCCGTTAAGGGATAGGGGGAGGGCTTACCATGAGAAATTGAAGGAGGCGGATGGAAGGGGAGATGGAGTTGTTTGAGGCAATAGGAGAAGGGCATGTGTTTCATGTCAACAAGCCAATTCTGAGCAAGCTATTGCACAAGATGTGAAGATATACAATTTTCTCAATCTTTAGTAATGTCTGAATTAACAAATTAAGCCAGTTAATCTTGGACCTGTTTCAAGGTTTATTGGATTTTGATTCTTGTAATGAGTGATGAGGATATCGATACACGACCTTGGAGCGTATTTCATCGTTGGAGAAGACGTGGGCTTCTACGTGGTCATAGGTTCGAGTCAGACTCTGTATCGTTTATTTCATACTGATTCGAGTGTATTTTCCTTTTATTTTATTAGTTTTGTTTTCTCTTTTTACTTCACATCGGTTGTGAGAAGAGAGTCATCATTTTGTACGCCAATATATAGACATAAGTTAAATAAGAATGTAACGAATACTTGATTAATGAAAATTTAGATTATTTTTTCAATTGAAAATTTTATTTTTGAATTTAGAGTGAAACTTAATTCAAATAGGATTTGATGTAAGCCCTAACCTCTTTCTTTTTCCACACTCTCAACCCTAATCTTAATTCTAATCCTCTTCATAAAACCTAATCCCAATTTTTATCTCCTCTTTCAACCTTATCTCTCTTTTCCCCAAAATCACAGACCCAAAAAATAGAAAAAACCTTGAAACATCACAAAAGTTACTATTCACTTCCTCCTTTCTTCCTTTTAAGACCTAACACTGACCTTCCTGCACCCTGTTGCCAATGTCCCCTCCCCCAACCTCGTCTGCACCACAACAACCTCGCGTCTACCGCCCTCCTTTACTCGCACCGCCAACACCCCTCATTACCTTCTCAACATCTCCTGGATCTCCCTCTCTTTCTCTCTCATGGCAACATCACTCGAACCCATCCTTAAGCCCTCATCCCGCTCGTCTTTTTCTTCACGTCGACCACCCACAAGCTCCTGCGAGTTACTGCTCCTCTTGAGCACAAGCAGCCGCAAGTCCACCACCGCCAACTCATCACCCCATGACTCTCTGTCATCACCAACTCGCCTCCTCGCCATCGCGGTCATGCCTGTGCATGAGTCCTAATCAGACTCTCTCATTTCCGCTCCCTCACTTCCGCCCTGCACAGCCGCCAACCTCTGATGACGACAAAGGCACAACAAGATCATTGTTTCAAATTATTCAAGTTCGAGTTCAGTTTCAATTAAACCCAACATGACCCGCTAAAGCAACCGAATCAGATCCACTTTACTTAAGAGGTGGATCCGATCGAATTCAATAGTGCAACTCGAATTCAATTCATCTCTGCAGACTCGTGAAGCTACAGTCCAGACCCGTTAATAGCAAAACGACTAGTTAATAATTCGAGTTTCATTTCAGTATATCTCAACTGCTTGGAGTCCGATTCACGCGATTCTCGAAGCATTAGACTCATGGAGAAAGATCTAAGCTCAGTGCTCTGATCTAGTCTCTCAACCAAAGACAAAACTTTCAGTGCAACCATATATTACTGATCAAAGAACCCAAGAGTCTAGACCTCTCTCACCTACCTAACATTATAGGTCTAGTACCCTTCCACCCCCACTCAGGATGGTGTTGAAAACAAGAACGCCGAAATAGATAATATAAACAAAGGTCCCAAACGAAAATTTTCAAGATTAGCACCGTTGCTAAATGCACTAAGTGCCAAGAGTATAAGCATATTGCTGTCGATTGCACCAGTTCTATTAAGACTGACATTATTAACGAAGTTTCCACTGTAGTCCTTGAGTTTGAAAGCGCTATTTCTCTTAGAACCACTCCTGTGATTAAGAAGTTAAGTGCTGTTTTCTCCGGCTACCATAACTGTTGTCCTTGCTATCGCTACCACAACTTCCGCCATCCTTGCCTTTCCCGGGCTCTACTGTTGACCCCATACTGTCATTACCTACTCTGGTCCCCACCCTGCCTCCTCTACTGTTGACATCACCCTCCCTCTTTTGTTTTACCTCTTCTCTTGCGTACCCTGATGTGAACAAGTTGAAATAGGGATTTCAAGTTATCTATCTATGAATTCGTCTATAATACATTGTTAGCCCAGAGGCCTTCCACTCTAGTTTTGATGATGATTACTCATGTAGTTAAGTTTTACTAATAATCTTGTGATGTTTAGTTTCAGATTCTTAATCAAATATTAGTTGGTGATTAGCTTCAACAAGGAGTTTTTGAAGCCTTTCACTTGGTGATTCAAGAGCCCGAGCAACAAGATCATATTTAGCACTCGTTGAGTCAAGCTCGGTGGATCACGTTTTGGATCGAGTCGACTTGAAGACGGAGTTCGTCAAGAAGACTTAGGTATCCTAGTTTAGTTTGTGTTTTAGATCTATGTGTAAAGATTAGATAGTGTGTTCGCTCAAGTTCACAATACACACACGTTTCATGTTTTGGATATTGGTTTTTTGATTTTTAGTTTAACCGATATTGGTTTCATGAATAATAGTATCATACAAGTTTACTTTGTTTAAGTGTATATTAGATATATCTATATACATATAAGCTTAATTTCCTAGACAAACTTGTTGAGATGCCTATTCATGAGGTTTAGTGTTTTGTGTTTTTAACAAACATATTTTTGGAAATAAAAGACAAAAACAATGATATGTATATGTTTCATGTATATTGGACCTATGTCCATATGCAACATGCCTAAAAGTGTTTAAGTATCATGTTTTTGTATTTGAATGAGTTTTTAGGAAAATCGATTTCCTATTGAAAAATACAAGTTTTGGAAAAATACAGGTTTTGGTTTTCGGTAATTTTTCATAACACAAAATGGTTCAAAATGTTTGATAATTGTGTTAAAATTTTTATCACATATTTGTATAGCATATATAATGTTAGAAACTATTTTTGTGAATTTTAGAAGATTTATGAGATTTATTAGATATTTTTTTACAAGTTTTTCTGACCCAGATTTCTGCCTGACAGGCTCTGGCGGTCGACCAATCGGTCGACCGAACCCCGAGTCGGTCGACCGACGTTCACAAGCTGTGCACGTTGGACAGGCACTTGGCCGGTCGACCGGTTGGTCGACCGGGCAAGAGAGCTTTGCTCTCTGTTTTTTGACGGTCGACACCGGTCGACCGCAGGCTACCAATGGTCAAAAATATGACCGTTGGCGGTCGACCGAGCGGTCGACTGCCAGCCGTCCAGCTGACAGTTCAGCCTAACGGCTAGTTTTGGATTGGAGCTTTATATACCCCATTTGTTTGTTGTTTTTCTCTAAGTTTTTAAGAGACAAAAATCAGAGCTTCTCCAGGTTTCATTTCAAGTTTTCAAAAGAGTTTTTGGCTTTAAACTTCACATTTGGTTTTGTGTTTAGGGTTGGAAAAATCAAAGAAAATAGAAATTTGGGAGATTTGTATTGTTCTTCATTTCTATCTTTTACAAAGAGTTTTCTCAAGTATTTTTCTTTGAGTTTTTGTTTTCCAAACTCTTGGTTTTCCACACTTGAGCTATATCCTCTATCCTATTCTATAGATCATTATTTTGGGAAAAAGAATTGTTTGTGGTTGAGATATACACTTGTTGTACACCCTTTATTTGTGTTACCCTCTTTGGTAGAGGTTGATTGGAGTGGTGGCTTGCTCCTCTTTGGTAGAGGTTAAGGTTGTGATTTACTCCCTCTTGGTGAGGTGGAGTTGGTTGGTGTTTGTATCCCTCTTCGGTAGAGGTGGATTGTGCTTGTATCCCTCTCGGTGATGAGGTGGATTTGGGTTGTATTGGTGGAGTTCGGTACTCCGGTCTTTGGTAGACCATTTGTATTGCCTCGGTGGAGGTTCCCTCGGGGGAGTCCTAGGTGGACAATTAGTGGATTAGAAATCCTTCTCGGTGAAGGCGGGGACGTAGAGCTCGGTGCTCGAATCTCGAAACACATCTTGTTGTTTGCGTTTGATCCATTGACTCTTAACTCTCTCTCTTTACTTTGTGTTGTGCATTGCTTCATTCATATTGTCATATCATTTATATGCTTGTGTTGTGCCTTGCATTGATTCATATTGCTCATTCATATTATATGCTTGGCTTTGTGTGTGTGCCTCACTTATGCTTAACCACGAGAGCTTCATATAGCGCCTCAACTCTTATTCAGAGGAATCAAGAGGAGTTAGTCCAGAGCCCTTCACGGGGAATTCGGCTACACTCATTGGTTGCATTAAGTGTTGTTGCAATTAAGTTTTAATTTTCGCATTTATTTCATTAGATTAGCCGTACACCTATTCACCCCCTCTAGGTGTCTTACAATTGGTATCAGAGCCTACGCTCCTGATATTTAGTTTACCACCTAGGAGTGTGATCTGGTTAGCTAATCTATCTTTTGCATTTGCACGTATATTTGTTTGCACACACTCATGGATAGCCCTCCTATGTTTGATATTTCTAGACTTGATATTTGAAGCCAGATGAGTTATCATTTGAAAACCCTAGGACATAAAGTTTTATTAAGCCTACTAAAGAATCCTACTCCAATGATAGCAAGCATAAAAAGGCCAATGCACTAGCCCTTAAAGCACTTAGAGCATCACTTGATAAAGAACATTTACATGTGTTTGCTCACTATGATTCGGCTTTTGCAGTTTGGAGCATTTTGACTTCTCCCGAGCTACCAAAGATTATCGATAGAATGAGGAGATCTAAAAGAGACAAGTCCGACGAACATTGCTTCATGGTCCAAGGGAATGACTCCCTTGAGGTACAATCGACACTCTACTTGATGCTTGTTCTACTTCATATTGCAATGAATGTTTAGAGACACAGCTATGAATGATGAACTTGCTAAAAATTGTGAAAACTTGATTTCTAATACAAACTATTGAAAAAGGAGAATCTTGTTTTAAAAGAAGAAAATAATGAATTGTGTTCAAAAATTGATTTGGTTTTGCAAGAGAAGAGGAGATTTCTAATGTAGGGATTCATTGAAATCTCAACTTGAACTTGCCCTAAAAGAAAATGAATTTTTAAATCTAAAAATGATTGCAATGAAGTTTTGAAGAAAATAAAGCCATAACTCAAAACTTGATTTTGTTGTGAAAGAAAATGAATCCTTGAAAATAAAAATTGATTCTATTTCAAAGATTTAGATGTTTGTTTAAAGAAAAATGAATCTTTAAAAATTGATATAGATTCACATGTTTGCCATGCTAGTGTAGCTTCACCACCTAGCTCACCTATTGCATGCCACACTTCTTCTTTAATTGAAAATGATATATTTTTGCTAAAGAAGAATATGGATTGTTTGGGCTCCACCTTGAGCTATTGTGTTTTGAGCCATACACGTTTGGAATCTTTGTTTCGAAAGAACAAGTTCCATATATGCATGTACACCCTCCACGGTATACACATGCTACTCACGGTCACAACCTAACACATGTATGCTCATGTGTACACTTGTACACATTGTGGACGTAAGGGCTACCTTGCTAAATTTTGCTATGATCGTATACATAATGTTAATTTAGCAACTAAATTTATTTGGGTTAGGAAAGGTGCTAACCCCTGGACCAAAAGGATATGGGTACCAAAGACCACCCCTATTGTGTTTGATGTAGGTGTGGGCTCTCGCATGATGTGAGAGTTGTGATACCTTGAGGTGGATGCGTTCCGTGCTTTATGAGGATTTTTTTTGGATGCATCACTTTCAAGGGATGTTTGGTGGAAGACCACCTTTGTTTGGAGAACTAGAGAGTGGCTTCATAGTTTTGGTATCGATCTCTAACTCCCGTTTATGTTTGCATGCTTATTATGACTTTCATTTGTAGCATTTCATGTTTTAATGCTCATTTTGATTATGCCATGTGATTTAGATTAGTATATACATGTTTAGTCATTTAAGACACCCATGTTTAATATGGATCATTCTTTGTGTTCTCGCATATGTTTAGCTATTATGTATATCATAGGTCTAATAGCATGTGGATTTACATAATGATCGGTTTTATATTTATCATGTTGATTTATGTCTTGTTTTATGCTTCATGATTTGAATATATGTTTAAATGTAGTTTTCATTAAGATTAGGATTTATATTTGTACATATAGTGGGCCACAAATAAACTTTTATATGTTTGGGCTTGAACGATTATTTGTACCCATTAGATATGCTAGTATAGTCTAGTTTTGATGATTCATGCATTTAACTTGTATTCCTTTTTTATCCATGTTTTTCATGTTTTTATGTTTAACTTCATGTATATGTCTATCTTGTCCAAATTATTGTTTATACATATACATCCTTTGAGCCACGTGCCTTCATGAATATACTTTTGTGGACTCGTTGTGTTTTGGATATGTATGTATACTTTTTGGTTTGCATAAGACATACATATGCCTTGAAGATTTAAATCATTTTGATGATTTTCATGTTTTGAGGAATATTGAGCTTGAATGTCTATTTTCATGATTATTTGTGTCACATAACATTTGTACACTCACTTTATTTAAATGTTTCTCATGATTATATTTTTCATGAGTATGTATGGGCTTTATGGACTTCGAGTGTTTAGTGCCATGTGATTTACATGTTTTTCATAAAAAATAATTTTGTTTTATTCCTTACTTGAAGGATTTCGTACTAGTTTACAAGTTTTTCCATTTAACTAGTTCGTATTCTTCGTTATGGTAGAGTTTTTCAACATACAATACTTTTCAAACCTTTTTTGAAAACCCCTACCTTCTACGGGCGGTTGGATGGGAGTCCATGTCTTGTATGTACTTTATTGAAAATCATTTTAAACATGAGCATGAAATGGGTGGTAGGAAATATGAGATACACTCTTAATATTATTGTTGTTTCAATTGGTATCATTGGATTCTTTCAAATGGTATCATATTGACATTTCTTGTATACTCATATTTTTTATATATGTATGCTTTCACTTCAAATTGTATCAATTTCGATTGGTATCTAATTTTTCATTCATATATATGTTTATGCTAAAACTTGAATTTTTAATGACCATCATGTTTCAATTGATTAGTTTTTAATTGATATTTTAAACACAAACTTATGCATCTTTTTAGTTGGTGTTTTTATAAAGGGGAGAAAATTTGTATTTTGTTTACCGTTGATTTCTAACTCCCACACTTTATGTTGAAAATTGATTTTATTTGATATCATATGCTCTAAATGACAAATACTTACAATTGGTATCTTTTTGTATCCAGATGTCTATTTGAATACTTTAAATTGATATCAAGATTTATTTGATTTCTCAAAATTGGTATCAATGCCTCATTACTTTTATTGGTATCTATTGATCTATCTCTTTCAATTGGTATCCATGAAAATTTATTTTGGTATCTTAAAATTTGATTTACTAAGATATCTCAAAATTTGTTTTATTGAGAAATTCAAATTTTGTTTTAAGAATTGTTAAAAGTGTTTTGATATGATTGCATATTGCAAGGGGAGCTTAACATCTCTTCTACATATAGATTCATGTTGAGTGTATCTTATATTGAGGAGCTTGACAACTCTTCTTTATGCGATACACGTGTGTAGGGGGAGCTTCACATCTCCTCTTATACATTGCATATTTTGTGTTATGTGAATTAGGGCTTGTCATCCTTTCATGTAATACATATATGTAGGGAAGTTACTTAGCGTCTTCCTCTTCATGAATGTATATCACATATATTCTTAATATTGATTTGTTTGATGTCACCCCTTTATTGATTCTTTGTTTCGGACAAAAAGGGG
>JAVJIF010018659.1:0-48538 GCA_038442645.1 Agave tequilana
GATGAAATTATGAATTATAACTTGTGAAAGTAAAAAATTATTGTGATACTTGCTAAAAATTGTTGTGAGACTTAATAAATGTGTTATATATTTTTTTGATATTTTTTTAGATTTTTAAATTCATTTCTATTTAAGTTTTTTAAATATAATAATATATTAAATAAATATTAAACCGTGTAACCTATGTTATACGTTACGTTATAACCTATGTTAACATAACAGAAGAAAAACGTTATCTACATTATCGTTATTTTAAACATTGATATATAATATATATATATATAATATATATATATATATATATATATATATATATATAGGGAAAAGCCCGATTTTTTTCACGATCCGACAGCACATTATCATATTCATGTTATAAGATGTACGCATATAAAATATCACGTGATTCGAAGTTTGTTTACTCTATATTCTTTGGGTTCAAACATTAACGGTTTTTAAACAGCAAAACAAAATGGAACGATTAGATCAATGAGTAAATAAACTTCAAATCACGTGATTTTTTATATGCGTACATCTTATAACATGAATATGATAATGTGCGAGCACTTGACCCATATATATTATATATATATATATATATATATATATATATATATATATAGGGTAAATTGTACCTAGTAGGTCTCCTTAGATTACAATCTAAGGAGGAGGCTTAAAACCTTAACATTTCAAATTTTTTTTACAATCCGACCGCACATTATCATCTTCATGTTCTAAGATGTACATATATAAAAAATCAATGATTTGAATTTCGTTTTCTTATTGATCTAATCGTTCCATTTTGTTCTACTTTTAAAAAACCGTTAATATTTGAACCCAAAGAAAATAGAGTAAATGAACCCAAAATCACTTGATTTTTTTATATGTATACATCTTAAAACATGAAGTTGATAATGTGTGGTCGGATCGTGAAATTGTTTTGGGATGTTGGAGTATTAAGCCTTTTCTTAGATTGTAATCTAAGGAGACCTACTAGGAGCACTTTACCCATACATACATACATACATATATATATATATGGGAAAAGGTTTTTAGTAGTCTCCTTAGATTGTAATCTAAGGAGACGGCTTAAAACTCCAACATCCCGATTTTTTTTCACGATCCGACCGCACATTATCACACGTGATTTTTTATATGCGTACATCTTATAACATGAATATGATAATGTGCGAGCATTTGACTCATATATATATATATATATATGAAACGGTCTTAGTAGGTCTCCTTAGATTGTAATCTAAGGAGAGGCTTAAAACTCTAACATTCGATTTTTTTTCACGATCCGACCGCACATTATCATATTCATGTTATAAGATGTACGCATATAAAAAATCACGTGATTTGAAGTTTGTTTACTCTATTTTCTTTGGGTTCAAACATTAACAATTTTTAAACAATAAAACAAAATGGAACGATTAGATCAATGAGTAAATGAACTTCAAATCACGTGATTTTTTATATGCGTACATCTTATAACATGAATATGATAATGTGCGGTCGGATCGTGAAAAAAAAAATCGGGATGTTAGAATTTTAAGCCATCTCCTTAGATTTGTAATCTAAGGAGACCTACTAGGAACACTTGACCCTATATATATTAGGGTTGTTGGCTAAAAAAATAAAAGATATTTATTTTTAATGATTAATGGATGCTATTGAAGCTTTCCTCCATGGGTATTTTTGATGTGATGTATGATTATAAGTGAAATCCATCTTTGGTGTGACATCCCCTTCCTTTATCATCCTCGTAGGAGACATCAATCGCAATCATACCTCTCGCAACATCTGTCTTTCTCCATCTTCGACTCCTTTAAGTAAATGTGAATCATGATCAGAAGAGCCACAAAAAAGTTTTTCTTTGCTATCTGAACCAGAAAAAGATTCGCCCTAGTCTTATCTGAACCAACATTTCGGGCAACAAAAAGTCGTCATCTTGGTTGTATAGAGGTTGAACAGCCCCTCATTATCCCTTTATCATCATATCAATTGTCATATCACCCACTTCATCATTGCTGATTTTTGAGGCAATTCAGCCATCATCTGGTTTGATATGATGTGTTTAAGGCAAAAACTCAAGAAAACAAGCTTAAAGGGTGAACAAGTTGCTATCATGCCACTACAATGAAGCCAATTTGAAGATATCAAAGACGACATCAAGTTTTTCATGTCTAATCGGGTTATAACATCGTTGTTGAGAATGATGTGCAACTCATGAGATCAAGAAAGCAACTGTTCGTGGTTGACAGTTGAAGCCCTCAGAGATCCGATATGATTTTGTTGTGGTATATCTTCACCTATATTCATCGCACATGAATGTTTCCAAGCCGAGGAGAATGATGGAGATCAAGAGGCACTAGAAGAAACAAAGACAGCTTCTTCCTTGATATTTAGGGTTTTAATTGGTAGTTTTTGATTTAAATTATTATCTAGGCCATTAGTGTGTGCGTGTATGAAATTTCTTTGTGACTTTTTTAGGCTGTTTAGAACCTTTTTTCTCGTAGGGGTATTTTTGTAATTTTTAATTCCAACACTATAAATGTTTATAAACTTTATATTAGGATTGTCGACTAAAGAAATTAGAAAATATTGATTTTTAATCATTAACGGATGCTACTGAAGCTTTCCATCTTTGGGGTGATGCCAAATGTCGGTTGTGAAGCCTCTCTCAAAAAAGGGTGAAACATTCCTACTTTCATCTTTCCTCCTAGTTTTTCTTTTTGTTCTTAGCAAACCCCTAACTATAGATATGCGGTTATTTGAACCCTAACTGAATCACACATCCTCTTTTTAGTTCTGTCCAAATATGTCCAAATATGAATCTGGACCAAAATACTCACTTTTTTATGTTATTTGATCATCTTTTCCTCACAAAACACTGTTAACCAATACCCTAACCCTCCACTACATTTAGAAACCCTTTGCAACTTGATTTCATCACAAAATCCCATCCAATAGGCCTCAAATTCGCAGAAGAGATCTGAAGCCAAGAAAAGAAATTCAGTTTCTTGTTGTCCTTCATCACGAACCAGAACAATCAAATTCTAATGCATTCCACAACTGAAAATAAATTCAAAACAACCATGTAGTTGATCTCGGTACATTTCCATGGATAATACTCCATTTGTCAAGGAAACAAGATATATAACCAGGTTGGTCCTCACAATCCACTCTTTCCCATTAGGCAGATAAATTCAGAATAGATCTGACCATGTCAAGTAGTTTAATATCAGATGTCTAGAAAGGACTGTGTCAACAAGTTAAACTTTATTCCTCCAGTCGCAGGCATGTCACCATGAAATTTGCTAAGAAACCATATTGTACTGCAAAATCTTCTATACAGAGGATGGATAGACAATTAATTAATAACACATCTAAAAGCAGAAGAAAAGGATAAAACAGTAAAATGTATATTCCAGAAATGCTCCTGATGTGGGACGGAGGGAGATTTTGGGTGTGGTAGGGATGTTGCGGAATTGGGAAGAACAAAAGAGGAAAGAAAAGATATGATCGCGGATCGCAACCCGGATCTTGGCTTCACCGCCTATGACTCAATCTATGAGTATCAAAATCAATACCCAAAGCAACAAACTTCATTTTTTATCAAAATCATTCAATAATTTTCAAAGATCACTACATGAATATATATAGCCCACAACGTGCACTATACGTGCAATTATTGGTAACATCAAATCTCACCAAATCTAACCAAATTTAAATTTAAATAACTCTTAAATCTCAATCAAATCTATCCAAATCTATGCAAATCTAATTTAAATAAAAATCTCAAATCTACTAAATCTAAATCGTTTGTTTCCCCATTATTCTCCCCGGCTTGAAAACATTCATCCCTGATGAATGTAGCGGTAGGTAAAAGGTAAGCACAATCGGGTTGAACCACATCATGAATCCTCAATCAGACCAAAGTGATGGTCGGGGAATCAGCATCGATGCGTTATGACTGAACCAAGGTGGTGGAGGTGGAACTAGTTTCCATTACCAACCGGTTGTGGTCGATGGTACCTCGAACAAGGCACATGTCGCATGCCGAGGCAAATCACTCCTGATGAAGACTGGATCAATTGTACTCTACACCATAAGAAATTCGCACTCCTGTTAACCCGTCGCCTCTAGAAAGATCTGCAAGAGATCTTATACATTAGGCAATCTCAAAGGTAAGGGAACCCTCGCAACTGACGTAGATGACACTAACTCCATGGCAAGCTCCGCTGGGAGGTCTGCTGAAATCTCTACCAGAGGCTCTTCTATTTTGGCTTTAACTCAGGCTCATCAACAATTGTTGGCTCTGACTCTGGCTCAGCTGCTGGTTCTGGGTCATCAACAACTGTGGGCTCTTTGTAATCTTCCTTAGATGAATACAGAATGTGTGGAGCATACAAAACACGAAGATCTTTTAAAACAAACCAACATCGTTAGTCGATGTGGCTGCCTTTCCTCAAAGTTTTTCCAACAAGCTTCATTTAAGTATAGCGACACTTCTATTCAGATGTTAAAATAAAATAACCGAAGAAATCTTTCAGATTGCTTTCCCACTTCTCATACTCATACTGATCATCAGAACCCTGAAAACATGAGAGAGCTGCATACATATTCTTTCCACTTCCTTGTTAGCAACTCCAGTATTTATATTTTCCACAAAAGTAATATTTCATGAATAACTTTCAGAATAGAAGTTCAGAAATTACCAAAGAATCTCAACAGTTCGAACTGGACTCAAATCAGAGTGAACAGGGTCCGAAATGCCTTTTCTGTTGAGAAGCTTTTGGTGGTCAGATCTGGTATCCAATTGCTGTGAAATCTTTCCAGTAGCTCCGAGACTAGTCATGCATCCAACGATTCAGACGGAACTCGAATCGAACGCCGAATGGGCCTGAAACGAACTCCGGACTGCGGCTGCGCTCTGTAGTAAATGTTAACTGTGAACAGTAAATTTACTGTTCATAGAACAATAACTTTTTTGGAAGTGGATTTTGTGAGAAGGAAAAAGCAGAAAATTCGGCTCTGATACCAAATTGATGTGTAACGGAGGGAAATTTAGAGTTTGTGGTAGGAATTTTGTGGAATTGGGGAAGAACGAGAGAGGAAAGGAAAGATGTGATCGCGGATTGCCACCCGGATCTTGGATTCACGGCCTACGATTCAATCTATAAGGATTAAAAATCAATACCCAAAGCAAATAGCTTCATTTTTTTTATCAAAATCATTTAATAATTTTAAAGATCATTACATGGACATATATAGCCCACAACGTGCACTATACATGTGATAACATCAAATATCACCAAATCTAACCACATTTAAATTCAAATAACTCCTAAATCACAACCAAATCTATCCAAATCTAATTTAAAAGAAAAATCTAAAATTACTAAACGTAAACCGTTTGTTCCCCCAGCAACTCCATTATTCAATGAACTTAAAGATGTCACAACCACAAGTTGTGGGTAACTTGAGCTACTAAAGTTTTCAGTGAAAAAGTAGCACATAAGACACTATAGGGTCATCATAAGACATTGAACTGCCTTGATTGCCACCATATTCTGTTTTGTTATTTCTAGAATTGACGGATATATATATATATATATATATATATATATATATATATATATATATATATATATATAGAGAGAGAGAGATAGACTTGTATCATTCTGGAAGGATTCGAGGCCGAATCCTTCTCACTCAAATACAACCCTACGACATCCAAGTGCAAGATCCACTCCATTGAAGTTGATCTACATTATTTCAACTAACTAAAAACTAAAAACCATGTATTTTGAATACTTTTGCTCATCCATCAAGTAAGCGCAAAATGGACGACTGAAAATAGTATATTGCTTAGATCTATGTCTTTAGACATACAAATTCTTGATCTAACCATTTCATCATGATCTAAACATTTAAAACCCTAAACCCTCACACACCAATTTTTATTAGATTTTAAATATTCTTCACCATTAAATAACCAACTCACTATTCGGAAGTCTATTTTGCGCCTACTTGATGGATGGGTAAAAAGTATTCAAAATACATGATTTTTGATTTTTAGTTACTTAAAATAATATAGATTAACTTCAACGGAGTGGATCTTGCACTCAGATATCGTAGAGTTGTATTCGGTCTCAAATCCTTTCGTGTGTGTGTGTGTGTGTGTGTGTATATATATATATATAGAGAGAGAGAGAGAGAGAGAGACTGTGTAGTTCTGGAAGAAATTCGAGCCTGAGTCATTTCCACTAAAATACCAATATCCGGCATTCAAATACAAGATCCACTCCGTTGAAGTGATCTATATTATTTAGAGTAACTAAAAATCAAAAATCAAGTATTTGAATACTTTTGCTCATCCATCAAGCGGCACAAAATGGACGGCCGAAAGTAGTGAGTTGGTTAGATCTATGTCTTTGCACATACAAATTCTCGATTCGGCCATTTGGTCATGATCTAAACATTTAAAAAACCCTACAAACTAATTTTTGTTAGGTTTCAAATGTTCTACAGCGTTAAACTAACCAACTCCCTATTTTAGGCCATTCGTTTTTTCCTACTTGATGTATGGGCAAAAAGTATTTAAAATACTTGATTTTTAGTTTATAGATACTTGAAATAATATAGATCAACTTCAACGGAATGGATCTTGTATTCGGATGATGTATGGTTGTATTTGAGTGGGAAGGATTCGGACTCGAATCCTTCCGGAACTACGGATGATGTATGGTTGTATTTGAGTGGGAAGGATTCGGGCTCGAATCCTTCCGGAACTACACAAGTCTATCTCCCTCCCTCTACACACACACACACAAAACCAGCTCAAAAATAAATCTTCATAAGATGCTGCAAAATTAAATTAATGGACATTAAACCAAACATAAGCAGGAAACTGTATATAATATGGCGAACATCCAAGTTTTAAAATGATATACATGTCGTCTATCAAAAGCTTGCATTTGAAGAAAGCTTCAAAGTGTACCTAATCAGAGCTAGATTTCATATCTAAGGGCGAAAGAAATGTCTGATTTACTCACCTTAGCCTGAAGAATAACCTCCAAGTCATATCCAATAGATGAGTATGATCTTATAAGGTTTTCCATGGTTGAACTTACAAAACAGGTTGAAAGAAAATCTCTTAGGTGCAATACTTCTGAAGACTTGGATGTTTCTGTGCTTGATCTATTTTCACCATGCTCTTTCGAATTACCAGAACCAGTCTCTTTTTCAGGTATCTCATTCTGTATCAGCTTTTCCACTAAGAACAATTCACATGCCATGATTTCCAAAATCATACTCTGACACAGGTATCTGTTGTGCACAGCCAAGTTAAATTTGAAAACATTACACTAGTGTCATTCTTTAGCGGCATTAACTGTAACAGAAATACCTGTACGAGATGCATTGAGCATCAGAAACATTCAGATTTTTAGCTGGAAGATCAATCTTCACTTCAATTGCTAATACAGACGATAAGTTTTTCCAGAACACTTTTGAGCTTCTAATCTTCTCCAAGATATGCATGTATTGGACACCTCCATCCCATAATGCCTTTAGCAAGTTGAGGACACTCAATAATAAACGAGGAGCACTGGAAAATACAGACATTTCATTACGTGATGATAATGCATTCATAAAAATGAAACCGTATTCATTTATTCTTTTTCCATTTTTTGGCCAATCATTTATATTTCAGACATGGGGTTGATATTTAATACGATCAAAATTATTAATTAGCTGACATTTCCAACACAAGGAAAATCTGATAGTTTTAATTATTTAGGGAAATTTTGAAAAAAAAGGTGTAATATTGAACTAAATAAAAGGAAAGAACCCATTATTTTAATAAAAACTAGAAGTGTTTTGAATAATATACAAACTAGGAGTAAGTCAAAACAAAAAATATTTCCAGCATCTTAGAGTCAAATTGTGGTAACATCAGGATTTATATTCTCAATTGATTCAATATACACACTGGTGGAGAGTCCGCTAACATTGGAACACACAAGAATTTGAAGAACATATCAACACTACTTAGAAACATGAAGTACTTAATTTACCTTTCAAAAAGAATTTCAGACTTCTTGACGTATTTCAAAATCAAGTCAAGACTACTTTCTGCCCCGGATAGTGCAGGCTTAACAACAAGCCCTAACGGTAGCTGCTTTTTTGTATTGCCAGAAGTAGTTGCTAGCACCTTCATATCCTCCTCAGTCAACATCAACGAAACAAGGACAGTTGGCTGCAAAAGAACAAGTGCATATTACATAATAAGACAATGAGCAATCAGCAAATAGTGGCTAGGGCATGACACATCCAAAATTAGTTTCATAAAACAGTAAAGTCTCAATACTGATAAGTTTGCATGGACTTCGCACTTGCAAGTAGTGGTTCTTAATCTAGAGGTTGGCTAAATGTATTGTGCCGAGCAATATAAATCTAATGTGTTCAGATGTCAGCACTATGCAGCCCCTTGTCAAATGGGCGAAGTAACTGGGCCTCATCTTTTATATGCATGATATTCAGATTGGGGTTCTTGGCAGATGGTTGAGTCGCTGGGTTGGAGGCAGGGTGATCAGGAGTTGTAAGGGTATTTTGCATTGTTTCAGGAGTAACAAGTTTAATAGATTGGTTGCTGCAATGTACTTTGGAAAGTTCAGAAAAGTCGCATTGTTTTCGTGTTTCAAGGAAAGAACACTTCATGCAGCATGATTGGGTACAATGCGACAAGTCAAGTTGTGTAGAGATGGGTGTGCTTTTGGAAAGTGATGTGCATCCTTCCATGTGTTCGGGCTGCTCGGAGTATCCCTCACTCCCACCTTCTTATCACAAACTACTCCCGTGGCACGATGTGGTTGGCTAAAAGTCAACTTTGATACCATTCTTTTAGGAGGTTCTGGCCATTGAACAGGTTTTGTTATCAGGGATTATTTGGGTAGACTTCTCATTGGAAGGAGTAGCTCTCGTTGACATAATAGTGTGTGTATTTTAAGATCATTGCTGCCCAGAAGGGGCTATTAGGGTTGTCAAACGAGCTCCCAGTTCGAGAACAGTCGTCTCCGACTCAGTATTTAGCTTGATTTTAGCTTTGCTCGAATTGCTCAAATTTATAAACAAGCCGAACTCAAACTAAGGATGCTCACTTGTGTTCGATTCGAACAAGCCTGATATTTGATATTTGAAATATATTTAACAAATATTTTTGCATAAATCGTAGCTACACCCATTAGGGCCTCTTTATAATATGAGTTACTTACACACACTTAAATATAAGAGAGTTATGCAAAAGAAATTTGAATGTTAACATCTCTACTTCTTTAAACAGGGGGTTAGGAACTCTTGATACCAATGTCAAAGTCTTAATTTCAAGAATTATCAAATAAACAAACTATTCGCGAACAGTTCGGGTTCGGGACATTAGTTAATTTGCTCACTCATGACACGCTCAAATAATAAACAAGACAGACTCAAACAAGATCAGCTCACTCAAATTTGGGTCGTTAACACCCCAGTGGGCTACAATGTGCATTGCTTGAGCTAAGGGCTAAGCATGTCTGACTTGAAGGGGACTCGTTCCGCGTCATCAATATTGGATAAAGCAGGGGATATGCAGGGAGGATATGCTGAGACCCTTGGTAATTAGATGCCCACATGGCTCAGGATATCCCCAGAATTTTCACATTTCTCATATTTATAAAGAAGGCAATGCTTAAGCAAGTTTCATGGCGAATCATGTATCTAAAGGTGACCTAGTGGAGTAGTATTGTTTGGATAGAGCACCCTCTGATTTCTATATGTTAATTGAAGAAGAGAGGTTAGAATGTAGTGGGAAGAGAAGAGGCATTCAACCAAAATAATAATGGTTAGTACAACCAAGTTGATGGGAGTAAGCCAGGACAAAATAAAAGGGAAATACACACGCACACGCACGCACGCACAAAAAAAAAAAAACTTCTTCAAAGAAGAGACTGGCGAAATTCCTAACTCACTGGAAGCATGAGAGAGATGGTAATAAGATGGGTTATATGTGTTTTATTCTTGAGAATAATGGTTTAGGATGGACTGTCAACCAGCCATACATGATATCAACTGTAGACAGCAACCTGAATACCGCCAAGACGATTGCTGAAAAAGAATGAACTCACCAAGATAAAAGAAAGTTTGGTAAAACGTTGGCACTGTTTGGTTCACAGGTAGCGTTTTGGCATATCATAATAACATCAAGATTAATTCTTTAAAATAAAAGGCCAAGAAGGATTAAGACTGCTTTCCTGTGCTTTGGTTGTGACAAGTATATACCAAAAGGATTTCAAAGATTTTCTGGAGGAATTTCAGCATGAGGAGGTTGAGATACGCAAAAGATTAATAAAGTTATTGTAAAGAGAGGACTATTTGCTAAAGAGAAATAAGGGAGTACTATCCTAAAAAATCAAGGCATGAAGATTTTCAATATGAGGTCCTGCATCCAGAGTCTAGAAGAAGCAGAAAATGAGTACTCTACAGTGTCTTTTATCATAGTGGAAGATTAGAATCTCTCTCTAACTCTTCCCAATCACCCTAGCAATCGCCGAACCACATAAATCCTGTGTTTTCGTTACCTCTTTGGCTATTGGTGTATTGAAACGACTGCTTCATTAATTTACCTCTATGAGATATTATAGGTATTTAAATTTAGTTAGGTATTATTAGACAGATGAAATAGGAGATAAATACTGCAGATCTTGTTCAAGCAGTTTATGGTTCCTGCCAACAGTAACCATGCTTTGGGATAGTTTTAATTATTACTTTTAATGCTTGCCTGTTATGTAAGCTTATATAAGGACTGACTTAATTAAACAAAGTTGATAACTGAAACTTTAATAATAGCTTGAAGAAAACTTCTTTAGTTTGAGAGAAAAATTTCTCCTTTATTTCCTCTACAAAACCGCAATTCATGATACCAAAATCTATGGACAGCCATCAAAGTTTTCTTAAAACCCTAAATATTCTGTATAAGTAGTTTGCCTGCGTGATATGATCCATGGGATAGATCATAAACAGAGTATTCATATTTTTTCCTTGCTAAACTGAATTTGCACAACATTAACAGTAAATTTTATTCAAGTGTTGCAGCATCGAAAATAAGTTATGGTTGAATCCAGCACACAATCTAGACTGCACATACCATCAAGGAGCCCATGCCTAACAAAATCAACATATCCTATAAAAAATTCAAATCCAGGGAAAAAAAAAGATACAAAGATTTTGCAAGACTTCAATATCATTTTGTAATATCCCTGATCTAAAATATTGTATTATTTCTAAAGTATTTATGTTATTTTACTGGTTATTTTATTATTATTTATTAACTTGATTTATAGTACAAATTATTTTAAGATAGTAAATGATATTTTGGCCTTATATTTATATTTAGCATTATTAACTATTATCATTTTAATTACTAGCGAGTATTTTTTCCATTACTAAGTTACTATTATTATTATTGTAGTTGCTATTATTGTTAATATTGATATTGTTATTATTCTTATTCTTATTGTATTGTTTTAGTCATTATTATTAATGGTAGTATTTTTACCAAGTATTATTAGATAATATTTTTAATGTTGATAATTTTATTATTATTATTACTATTATCTCTTTTTGATTATTAGTATTTATTATTATTATTGTTGTTATTATTATTCATATATTTTCCTTTTCCTAGCCCATAACCCATTACCATTGAGATCCTTACCCATTAACTCAAAACCCAATCCTAATCCAAATCCTATATTATAAAATCTTTTCATAAATCTTAGTATATAAATAGATTGATCTTGAGGTTGATTGGTTCGTGATTGAGGTTAAAGGTGCTTATTTGTAAATAAATAGTATATTTATTTGAGATAGTTATCGAACATTTATTTTTGATGATATTTTAGACGGGAATTCATTTGGACAATGAGTACGGATTAAATAAGATGTTACCTTAAAAATGATTTATCTTGATGCTTGGATTTATATATGGACCTAGAGTTCAACTTGAAATTTACATGGGATCTTGATTCATATTTAGATTAAATCAATAATAGTTAGATTTCTGATCATATGGGAGAATACCTTACCTTGATTTTTGATCTATCACATAATACTGATTTTGGATTATTAGTTGCAAGTATTTTATTTGGATATATTCCCTGATAAATTATCTGAGTAATGATGTTTATTGATATCGAGGTTGAGTACAGAGTTTCTAGATTTTATGTAGTTTGCGAATGTCCCACTCCTTAGTTATTATCTTGATTGAGATTAGAACTATTGGTGATGTAACTTAAACTATAATTATATTTAGATCTTGGATTTGACTGGTTCATGATGGCAGTTATACGAGTTGAAATCTGAGTGACATTATCAGTAGATTTGATTATTCTTGTTAATATTGATTATCAGACGTAGAGGCATCTTAAATTCCATATTGCTTGAGGAGTAGGCGTAAATTGGGTTGACCTGACCTGGTGGCATGCATATATACATAATTGACTAGTTACTTGGATTTCTGGATCTTGTGTTTGAACTTAATGGAAGTGAGAGTGTATGATGGTCTTAATAAAGATTGGATAGTGATGATTGGTTGGATATAGATGAGTATGTATTTTATATATTGGGATTTGGATATATCGATGACTTTGAGGATCTGAGTTGATTAAATATTTTACCCGAATTATTCTATTCATGCCAGCGGGTCATTACTTATCCTAAATGTCATGATTTACCTGAAGAACTTGACTGGTTATACATGACATTTACTTGATAATTATAATGTTCATGTTACTATAGTTGCTGGGAAAATATTGTATATGGTAACAACCTCATGTTATACTTTTTACATGGCCTGTTAAGTTGGTATCCTGTTCACTGACATTATATATTCTGTTATACAGGTATCCTAATTACACATGTTGGTGTGGTTACCGTGACTATCACCGAATTATCCTAATGATCTAAGTAATATGTACTTTAAATAATCTTGATAAATTAATAACATGACATTAAACAACTTATACTGGGATTGGGGAGATTGATGGAAGAGACAACGTCTGTATTTTGGCTGGACCTAGGATATAGGTTGCGCAACCGAAAGAGGGTTCCACTGCAGGGTTCCCGTGGGATGACTAGCACCCCGTTCTGTTCTTGTTTATATTATACATGCTCCTGACTACCTAACGGTAGGGCCTGATTCAGCGCCAGGAGTCTGGGTCGTGGTCCCGAGTATGTACAGGACCCACCTAATGCATGGACAATGCCTCCAACTGATCAGTTTCAATAACTAAGGACCTCGATTGTCATGTGTGATAGGCGTAGTATGAGATGCATCTATTACAGGTGGCAATTGGTGTTCACTGAAATAATAATACTGTTCATAATGTACTAAAATTGATTGTCTTTACCTGATATATGTTTGTATGTTGGACACCCGATGTTACACCTGACCTGATTGGACATCTGACTCTAGTACTGACTGACTCTACCCCGCCTGATATATAGATTGCGATAGACAACTGATTGAAACCTGACTGGACACATACTCTACTGTGTGCTATCCACATTACTGTTTATTTGCTTTATTCATGTTATTTCTTATTCCATTTTATACTATTTTTTTATCTGTTCACATGTTATATGCACATGCACTTTCCAGTTTATTCTTATATGTTCACTAGGAGTTCTGACTCCCTGAATTTACATATCCAGATTTGTGGCTATTTATAGTTGATCAGGTATTTGGAGTGGATTACATGTGTTACGAGGAGCTGAGTCTCTCTTTTCTTGATTATAGATATTCTTGCTCTTTTATTCATGTTATTCCTAATTCGATCTATATCATATACAGTTACTATTTCTTTTCTTTATTCATCTACTATCATTGTGTTAGATATTTATATGTCATATTGCAATGATATTGATTTATCGTAGTAGATTTTATAACGTGTTTAGGTTAATTATCAAAAAGAGATAATAGTAATAATAATAATAAAATTATCAACATTAAAAATATTATCTAATAATCTTGGTAAAAATACTACCATTAATAATAATGACTAAAACAATACAATGAGAATAAGAATAATAACAATATCAATATTAACAATAATAACAACTCCAATATAATAATAGTAACATAGTAATGAAAAAAATACTAGCTAGTAATTAAAATGATAATACTTAATAATGGTAAATATAAATATAAGGCCGAAATATCATTTACTATCTTAAAATAATTTATACTATAAATCAAGTTAATAAATATTAGTAAAATAACCAGTAAAATAACATAAATACCTTTAAAAAATATAGTATTTTAGATCAGGGATATTACACATTTATTTAGGCACCGATTTCAGTCAATGATCTAATGAAAGACAGTCATTTTTACCAGCAACCATTTCTCAAGCAGAAGAATATGACAGTTGTGGTGTTTGTGCTAAGAAGCACGGACACGGACACGGAACGCGGGTATGAAACAGACACAGACATGAGAACAATTTCTTAAAATGTAGGACATGGGGACACGACGATTGACGACATGACACTAGAATATGTATATAAATAATAATAGTAGTAGTGCATAAATATACATGCAAAGTCATGTCTTTGCATCCAGAAGTTCATACTCATAGTTCAATGTGTCTAACTTCTTATATTAAAATATATTTAAACTTAATCATAGTTTTATACAAGTTTTTGATGCATTTTTTGTAATGTGAGCAAAGAAGTTGAAGACAAATGTAAAAACATGTTCCAAGAAGTTCGTATCAAGTGTCCTAAACAAGAAAAAACAGTATATGGTTGAGCATAAGTTTAAAAAGTGTCCTAAAAATGTCCGAGGAAGTGTCGGTGTCCGACACGGATGTCAAAGTGTCAGACGTTTGTGATGGACACGGCTACATAATAGAAGTACCCATGCTACATCGGGTCTGTGTGTATGAGTTCCTTTATTCAACCAGCTTCCAGACATCATTAAAAAAAAACCAATACCATAAAAAGAAATCCTATGGTCTACCTATTTTGCTGGGACTCTGCTCCTTTGGAGCATGAGCTTCAAGTGTGTTAACCAATATACATGTTTCTGTAACTTCGAGCTGACTGATAGTAAGCTTGATGCAAGCACCAATCACTCCTAAAGACATATTTACTGTAGAACTAAATACCAGCAGAAGGGGAATGTCAAATTCAAAACCAGCCGATCCTTTCTATTAAGACTCTTCATCTTACAGTTTTGCTCTATAATTGATAACTTTTTGAGTGAAAATACGCAATAACGATGATGGACTTGTTACATAATTATATAATTATATCACTGAAATCATGTTTTAGAACATCTTTCAAGTTTTTAAAGTTTTTTACAGTTGAAAAAAATGGTAACAATAGGTAGAAAAATGAACCTGATAACGAGCAGCAGAAGATAGAAGATCAAAGGTAGTTGAGAGTAACTCTTCATTTGTGTTCAGTTCCTCAACTAGAATGTGTAAGATGGTTGTGTACAAGTCCTTTATCTGAAAGAACAGGAGAACAATAAACAGAGAAAAGTATTTAGCATTAATATTCATGACAAATTTACAACCGATTCGACCAGCTTAAAGAAGCAAATGTATTGTACCTGTGTAGCATCAACAACAAGGCCCACATTCTCAATTCTATATGGTTGGACCCTGTATGCCACAGCACACAGCTTCGCGAAAACTCTAGCAGCAGCCACTTGGATCGCCTGTTTATAAAATTCAAAAGATATCTCACAATGCAAGTAGTTTGAGAAAGATTGAAGTCATAAAATCCTGATAGAAAATTAAAGGAAGAAATGTAAACATAGTCAACATAATTTATGAAAGGAAATATGTATTTTCAGATCTGATCAAATCTTCCCTATTATGATGCATTAATAATCATGAAGACAATCAATAGGTGCAATTCTAGAATTTGCAGTATCTTCATACAACTGTTGTCATCTAGAAAGATCACAAGAAATTATAATCGTACTCACAAAACCAGCATAATAGCCAAATCCAGAAAATACAAATTTTGGCTCCGAAGGAGCGCATCAGGGAATTGGAAAAAGGAAACATAGTTCAAAGCAAAAAAGTTCTGACAAATTCCAGTATGCTGTGCTATCAATACCCCATATTCTTCTTCCATTGACATGAGAAGGTACTGCAACTCAAACCAACACCAACTCAAGTATGTGCTTCATTCTATGCATTTGGATGAGGCAAGCGATTGACTCTCAATGCTAAGAACAATTTCCAGGTGGCCTTTAAGGTGTTACCCACCATTTAAAGCTCAGTTCATATAGACTTGTAACCTTCCAAATACCCACACTCAACAGTCTGAGATATAGAGACAATAATTGAGGGATGTGTCCATTGTTCAGATAGACCAAGTAGGATGTGTTCGATGAAATTGTAGTTAATTGGAGGTTTGAAAACAATTTTGACACACACATAAACACAACAAAAAAAATAATAATAAATATTAGCTTTAACGCTTACTTTATCATATATATTCCTATTAATTTTTACCATACAACACATGAATATCCTCGGAGACATATAAATTGCTTTTCTAGAAAAATAACCACTATAACTCAAGAGTAACTAGATTTTCTTTACTATATAATTCTATATATTTTAGAATTGATTTATTTTAAACCATCGATGAAGTTGCTCCCCTGGAGCAAAGTCCAGGATCCTCCATTTCTCAAGGGGAGGATGAAATGGGGATATTACTTGAAGTTGCTAATCTGTTATCGGGTGAATTAGTTCTAGAAAGGCGTCATTTGAAGAGGTTAATGACGATGAAGCAGATTTACTTGCAAAGTGAATGCTATATGAAACTCTTCTGGATATTTAGATTGTAATCTTTTGCCATCTCTTTTGATTGGTTTAATATGAAATGTGGATTATGAAACAATGTTAAGTCATGTTGAATGTTTGGAACTCGGATGTAAACATCTACCGTTTGCTATTGGTTTATTGACATTTACCATGTTATGAATTTATTTATAATTATAAAATTGTGAAGGACTTGATAGTTTCTTTATGAATGAATTATAAGTTTTATTAAATAATACATAATAAAATAAATTTAATTGATTGTTGTATTCGCAAAGAATCCGCATCCCTAACTTCTAAAAAAATTGTCATTATGTATGTATCATATCTCACAATTATACCTCTATCTAAAAAATATAGGTATCATATTTCATGACACCTGCAGAAAAACACTCGAAATATATAGTCACACTGTCATCTCCCAGTATCCTAAATTTTATGAGTTTCATGTGTTGTCGTGTGTGTCATGTCCGTGCTTCCAAGCTGGTGATGGCTCTATACTAGAATCTTAGAGATGAGCCTGCCATTTGCCTTTCAAGTAATCTTAACTAAAACTGATGTGTCGGTACGTAAATACTAAGTGACAGGATAATAAACGAGTGCATCCATAACAAATTAGATATTAGTCCTTTGAGGATAAAATTTGGGAGAACTATAATTTCATGGTTTAGGCATATACAATGGAGGCCTATTAGTTTACTAATTAAGAGAAGTGATAGAGTAATAGTTAATGAAACAACAAGAACTAGAAGTAGCTCTAAAATAAAATGGATCGAAGCAATTAAAAAGGATATAATAATTGTTAATAACCAAGGAGATGGCCCTTCACAAAACCCCACTAGTTTCAGATAAATGGCTTTGTTGTTGTTGTTATTGCTTCTTCTATACATATCTTTAGTGTAGGCTGGTCGGGTGGAAGGCCGTGTATGGAACAGAATGAATACTAGGTTAAGACAACAAAAGGTAAGATGAAATATGGAAGAACACAATTTATTCCCCGAAAGCTCCCAAGTGTTCTAATTTTGTTTTTCCCCTAAAAGTTCTAAAATATTTTAATCTCCATTTCCACATTTCAAGTCCAATCTACCAAGAAAAAAAGACGGAATTTGTGTTCCTAGTTTAGAGCATTTTAGTATTTAAGGCAATGAGTTACAACGGTATAGAAAACTTTTTCATGTTTAGTTGATTCCAGAATGACAAGGGTCCGAGGGCAGTGAAGGGATCAGGGGAGAATACACATGGAATGAGAATTTTGATAGGAGTCATAGGACATAACGACACAGAAGAATAAAAATAGGCTGGGAGAAAATGAACTTTCCTTTAACCTAATCTAGTTACATAAACTCACCACTCATGTAGGTCTTACATGGATTCAGGTTCTGTTAATGGGATGATGTCTGGTTAACACGTTCATTTTCAACTCAAAAACAGACAAATAAACCAGATTGGTAATTGAGATCAGATTTTGTAGCCTAACAAAGTTAATAAATTGACAGAGTTGGAATCCCAAATGCATTGGTGTCATCCTGACATTAACCTGACCGATCTTAGGCACTGCTGTTGCTAATCAGCCATCTAACAAACTTGCAGTCATCGATCTATAGAATGCTTGTCCAAAATTTGGCATGACACTTGACTCATCATGAGACTTCTAAGAAAGTGCAAGGACAGCCTTCACGGTTAACTCATTGCAACCAAATCAAGATAAAACAATATCAAATCAAAATACTCCCAAAAAAAAACTGCAAGATACTCCCCAAAGCATTAAGGAAATGTAAGGAGTATAAATCAAATCATTATTGAACATGAGTAAATTGTCTGGCTAGAGTTCTCCTATTTATAGAAGTTTCTGGTCTACACATGATAGATTAGCCTAACACCCTACCAGGTAACTTTACCATAAAACCGAACATAAGGGTACATATGTGCATAAAAGAGAACTTCCGGTTCCTTCTATAGGTTATATCATATGCATCCACATGGAAATATAACTTAAGTACGGTGCGAAGTACACATTGTTAAATAGTGTTTTAGTGTACAACCTGCTGCAATTGTCTATAATACTGCAGCATTTGTCCCGGCCAGTTATGCCACTAGCATTTAAGTTCAATTGTTTGATGTGTATCTCATACAGGAACGCCAAATAAAAAGAATGTAAATGATAATGTAATGTGTTGGTCTTACAGAATTGTAGAAGAAATTTATCCATGTCACTGCTGCTTTAACTATGGACATTGGCTTGGTTGTAAATGACAGCATTGTCTGAATAAAGGCTGGCGGCTTCGGACATGATTCCTGAAACTTTTGAGAATAGAAAAAAGAAACTATCAGTTTATGTTGTAAAAAGACAAATCAGGCAACTATAAGGATAGCAGATATCAGCAATACTGATTAACTACAAAATGATATCTCTAGCGCAGAACCAAGTTCCATGAGAACAGACAAATGGAACATATTTAAAGTGATGTATCATAGAAATTCTATTCATAATTAACAACCAAACATGTACTTAAATTTACATGCACTAACAGGACCCAATGCAGGATTACACTACACTGGAGTTTCTTAATTAGATTCCTTGGAAATGGTATAATCCATAAACATATGTACAATGAACAAAAATATCACTCCTGATATAAGAGGGTTTAGTTTATCATTGCGTATGGGTTTACGTAATTTCCAAAAGCATATAGAAGTTCTAATTCTCTGTGTGAATTATTCTCTCTCAATACTACCAAGGGTCAAATAAGAATGAATTCTTCAGTCCCTAAATGGTCAGCCTAGTAATTTTTCATCCACCATATACCTTGGACCTCAGGAAAAGCCTCCACTCAGCAGACAAATATTATCCTGAGCATTCCCCTTTCACTTTTGGAGCTAAAAAGCATCCTCTCTCTCTCTTCCCTACATTTAACTATAGTCCATTATTAATACAGTTATTCCTCAAAGATTATCCTTCTATTAAATATATGCTGTTTTAGTATGTATACACCATTATAGAACTAAATAGCTGTTTACTGGGTCCCATATTTAGAGGAGGCAACCCTACTTGTGACTTATCATGATGTTGACATTGGCTTTCTTTTAAGGAAAAAAACATGCCACAGGTTCAGATGATTGTGGGAGTAAGAAAACATAGTACTTGTTTAAAACTTCTTGTTTCTGTTCTTCTGTTATGGATCCTTTCTAGATATTCTTCCTAATCATTTCCCTTCTTTAAAAATAGAATACAAATTTCCCTTACTTTCACATGGCACGTTTCCAAGTGGGGGCAACGGGCTTCCACGTGGTGTCTTGTTGGTGTGTCCGACAAAGAAACTTCTGAAAAAATGGAGTGTCTTGGTAACCCTGCTCAAAGTACTGCTTTTACATGTAGCCTACTGCATTAGCTTGGATATTGCTTTGCTAGTGCTAAACTCTACCTCTGCTTGCAGTCAAGTATTGAATGATCTAACAATAGGATCTTTTTCTCCTCTTCCTTCCTCCACTTTCTTCCATGTGCATTTCCATTCAGAAACTGGATGGTCTGTATGGAAAAGAAAAAAAAACATGGGGTTCAATCTTATGCACATAGGTACACATCGCTTGAAACCTTTGGGTTCCTTGCATGCCACACAATGATGACTCTGCTTTTGGGGAAATCTCATCCCTGCTCCTGTTTTCCAACTACATGCCCCTTCAAGTAAAGCTCTGAGTCTCTGACTGTAAAGTAGGTAAAAAAGGGAAAAAGTTTTTTTTTTTTTTTTAGACCGGGGAGCTTACCCGCGAACTCATTCTGTCAGAGGTCATACTCTAAATAAAATTTCAAAAAGGAGACCAAATTTCCCCGTAGGGAAATGGATTATAAAAAATGAGGACAAGTTCAGGGATGATCCAAAGTTTTGTTTTGAGTGCTAGTTCCCTAACCTGATGCACATTGAAGATAGAAGCATCTGTGCAACAGAAAAAGACCAACATACCTCAACAAACCTTTGACTAATAAGAAATTCCTTGCATAAACTTCAGAGTTCTGACATGGCTTAGGGTTGTACAACCAAGATTCTTGTTAGGTAAAAGAGTGAATCACAGATTCACAGCAAGCGTTGGCATAAACAATGCAGAACTAAGAGTGTCTTCATATTTTCTTAGTTATATACTTCAATCTTGTCAAAACTATGCTGTCAATGTGTGAAACATTTCAGGACTTTACCAAGTTGAATCAATTATAAATACAAAGTAGATTAAGGTTATATACATAGTGAAGTGGACATAGATGCACTGTAACTAAGCACATTTACTGCTAGGCTAGTTTGTGCCATTAAAATGGAAATGAATTCAATGAAATTTGATAAGTGAGAGATAACTTGATAGACCACTTTTCCTCTGACTTTATCTTTTAGCTAAAATCTTATTTGATGTGCTCATTTGAAATTACATATTTCCCTGTTCGCCAACCACACGTCCATCTCAACGTACAAAATCTGTAGACCCCTCATACACTACTTAGCCTTCTGTTACCAAATTAACACATAAAATAATAATTTATGGATTACCGACACACGTACAACCACAATTGGTTATTTATGGGACCTAGTAGTTCTACGTGACAGGAAATACTCAAATACATCGTAATTGTTATATAGACCTGGAGAAAATAAATAAGCATGCCATAATAACATCTAAGAAGTAGCACAGTCAGTTAAGAATGTTAGCTTCAATCACAAAAGAGTTAAACTAAGCATATATTATCTTAATCAAACACCTGCAAATAAGAAATATATACCTTCAAGAAGTCATCAAGCAAAGTGTAAACAATATCTAATCCAGAACAAACAGCACGCTGTAGGCCTCCAATCTCCTTTAATTCATAACTGCGACTGATATTTGACCTCTGGATATCATCAATTGTTTCCATTAACATGATGATTCAAATTCAGCGATATTTACTACATGTGCTTTATAAATTATATGCCCACTGACCTCCAATTCTGCAGGTGATATACATAGGAAGTGACAAAGAATATTATGGATTGAGGAGTCAGAGAACAAAATCCCCGAATCATCGAAGCAAGTTTATGATTGACCTGGATTGCTGTAATACAGCACTTCATAACTTCCAACACCTAAAACAAAGAACATAAAGAATCTTAAGGACCGTAAAAATAATAATAACAAATAATAATACTTTAGTTTAGTAGCTGATGACCGGAAAAAGACCTATAGGCTTAAATTTATGTGACAAAAAGACACATAATTTAATAGGCAAAAGGCAAAGTACAGAAAACATTTAACAAGAAACATGGTCTGTGGCAAACAAAAACAATTGAGAGAGGTACCTTTAGTGTCACTTTCAACGAGCATACTTCAACTTGTATTTCCAGTGCATATGGTTCACTAAAAATACTGAAGAGAAAACACCACAAGAGCAGAAGCCAAGTTGTCATCCCCACCTTTTTCCACAAGCTGAATGGTAAAGTCCAGCACTGAAATGGTACATCAACATAAAAAAAAAATATTATTCTTAGATAAAGAACATGCACATTATATTTCAGACACTAATGACTTTGTTTGAAAGGACGTCAGAGCAATGTATACGTAATTTAAACAAAGAATGAAAATGTTGAGCTCAAATTATGGTAAATAATGAAATTTTAGAAAATTGGAAGGAAGTGACTCCTTTTTCTCTTGGCCTACTTTGGCGCATTATGGATGAACGGGATGGCCCAAAGAAAACATTATCTTTACTATTCAACCAGTTACCAGACATAGCCGTAGACTAGAGTAATCAAGGACTTCCCTGTTCCATGAGCATAAACTGTGTAGCCTATGAATAGGTCTCCTAACCTAGATCACATGGACAGGGGAGTGTTCTCTGGTCCAGAAGTGTCCAACTTGGTTCTCCAAGAATTTGATACTATAATTTAATTTGTGATCCAAAATGGTATGGACATAAATTAAACAGAAGTAATCAATCTATAGTTTGATGAAATTGGTTTTAGAACTTTGCATGGCATGGATGTGACTCAAGAGTTTTCACATGGAGTGTTGTTACCCAATGTTCTAAATGGCGGCCACAGCGGCTACATCGGCCGGAAAAATTTATCGGGGATGGGGATATATCGGGGACATATCGGGGATATTTTCAAAAATCGGATGTCAAAATCGGACTGTAAATATACATATGTTTTTGTCTTAAATTGCATCTCAATAAGACAATATATTTATAAATTATATAAAGCTACATAAAACATCATACTTATATGTTTAACATATACTTGACTCGATAACTTGCATTAAGCTTATAAATGCATAATCACTATCCAAGTGTAGAATCTTCACAAATGTCACATTGCCACATCGCTCGAATTACCCAAATACCTAACATACAAATTGAGTGTAAAACGCTATATCGGGTCCAAAATCGGCGAAATTGCGGCCGATATATCGGGTCCATGCTGATTTATCGGCAATTTTAGGTGAAAATCGCTATATCGGTTTGGATGTGCAATCATTGCGGCTAGGTGCCGTAAACGCAATATCGGCGCAATATCGGGGTTATATCGGGGATATTTAAAACACTGTTGTTACCAAGGTGGATAGGTGATATGCTATGGTGTCTTGAGATACTTTTGAGTGTTGAGCCTCAGGTAGTGTCCTCATTGTACCAAGTGCCCGACAATCAAAAGATTAAAAGATGGGGTAGCCGGGTAACACTTATAGCTATACCCTCTCTCTCCATTGTTTACTAAAAAATGTATTAAACTTTTTCATAGAGCATCTAGTTCTAGAATTGCACAACTCTCCATAGACAAACCCATTTTTGTGGGACAATGACAGGTGATGAGGAAAATAGTTTGTTCTATAAAATAACCGTTATCCTGTGACACAATGATGAATATACCATTGCCCACAAAGAGATTTAGAGTAAAGGAGACTTTCCTAGAAAAATTGCAACCCCTTGAACAGACACAGGTTCCATAACAAATACTGATATCGACAAAACATCAGCAAAAGCAGGCAAAGAGACTGAAAATATAAATCTGATCTGAAAAATAAGCTATTAGCTTCCTCCTTAGATCTGATAGGGAACAAAAGGCTGAAAAATAGAATCAAGCCAACCTACCAAGTGTTAGAAGTAAAAATGAAAAAAAGTAAAAAATAAATAAATAAAAGGATCTATGACAAACGAATACTGGCAACGATGACAATGCAAGTTCAGATGAAACAGTACAGCTTAAGGGATAAACATATGAATACTATTGCAGGAATGGGAAAGATATAGCACAGATCCATGCATGTAACAGGTAGTAGTGTACCAGAAGTTGTCAGCAGGGAGCAATCCCCATTTCCTCACAGTCAGCCATCAGCATCCGAGCAAGTCCCCCAGAAAGCAACCATGTGCTACAGAAGTATCAAAATATGTCACTTCTTACACAGAGTCATTTGTGCAAGACAATAATCATCAGACATTAAAATTCTGCAAATTCGGCAGTTAAGAGTCAATGAAGTAACCAACAGAGTACATATAACCATCATGATCTATGCCACTTGCCATCATAATGAGTTTGCACTTGAGTTGCAGCCTCATGTTGAAAATGCTCAATGAAGAGATCAACAAATTTATGTGACTTGGTAATGTCTTCATGGCCAGGAACTATGAAAAATAGAAGGCTTTTCATGAGACATATAGGCCAGGTCATGGCAAATTTAAGTTAAGAAAACCAAGGATCAACTCTGAAAATTCTCCTAGGCCAGGAAAGAATCACAAAAGGTAGAAGCAAAATGATATGTTATAGTCCAACTACGATCATCACTGTAGCATGACATAAGATAAAGGACAATAATGAAAACACATTCGTCAGGGCTATATACCTATGTCAAGCAAATTATATAAAAACTGTCATCGAAAAGTGAGAATAAATCCTTGTACTTAATCTGAAATTTTCAACACCTTGTCTCAGTAAATAGTTGGGGAAAGTGAAGAAATTAATATGTAATGTGGAAACTTGGCAAAGAGATTTCTGAACAAACAGTTGAAGTCGAGCGGATAAGGATAAGGATTTTCTCATCAACATAAATTGCACAAAAACTTGCAAAATTTCCCGAAGCTGTTTATACCAAGTCACCTAGTGTATTTATCATGATCATGTGCCAGATGTCCATGGCTCAGGTCTACCTTTCTACCTTAGAACACAATCATTTATGAAATTTAATCTTGAGTCCATCTGTATTACACTATCAGTTTTACAACTTCAGTACAGATTATATATGCATAAAGTTTGGGGATGGTATTAGAATCCTGCCTACACAAGATTTAAACCCCTACCTCAAGTCCATGGGTGATCAAAGACAAAATTTTCTATCTATATCCACAAAGCCAAAGAGGATACAACTTCATGAACAAATCAAAGTTTCTCACGTGAAAAAGGCATAATAAGCTGTTGGATTTCTCATAATATGTATAGCTTCCAGAATCAACGTTTAAGAGAAGAAAAAGACAGACTGCAGCTCATAACAAGCAATGTCCATGATAGTATTGAGTCACAATTAGAACATAACCTAAATTACCACAACTGCTAACGCTTGTCCCAACTATAAACCCTCACTAGTTGCAAACAGTTCTAGTTAGAAATAATACATAGTCGCATTTGGTGGGTGTCGACACCCCAAATTTTAGACATTTTTCGGGACAAATATCAGAACCTGAATGGTAGCATTACACCATCCGTGGTAATATTCCCTAATTAAAATGCTTTTGAGCTAAAAATGCGGACGATAGTTGTCTATCGTCAGATCCATTTCATTCAGATCAAAACCACAGAAACGAGCAAAAATCTCGGCATTCATACACAGATGATCTCTAGCTATTGTCCGAAATGCAATAAATCACCATATTAATGTCCTCGGGCTTAATCCCTGGTGTAAAAAATTAGGTTTTAAAAGTTGAACAATAGTATGCTATCGTCTGACCCCAGAAATCATGATTTCATTGCCCAACCCATGAGAAGAGCTCGATCTGTCATGACGGCGAACAATAGTTGTGACAATAGCAGTCATTAACCCGAGATTAAATGATTTGTCCCCTCCTTTCCCGTATAAAAGGAGGGCAACTTCGCCTTCTACAACACTAATCCTAAGCTCCAAAACATCAAAGCCAAGCTCCCACTCACATCCCTCCCAAAGTTCTTCAATTTGTGACGATTTAAGTGGTTTTCACCGATCTAGCTCAAGCCTCCTTCATTCAGGCCTCGGTCTATTGTCGCCCAATCTCCAGCCTCCTCCGCCGAAGCATCACTCATTCGTCATCATCCCAGCTCCTCCATCCGCTTCTTCTGTCGAGGCAACTCCTCTTGTACCATCAATTGTGCATTCCGCCACATTTCCTCCTTCCACTACCAATTCCTCGGCAAATGTCAACACTCTTCAAGAGGGAGACATTGGGCGCCAAACCATTCAAGGCTCTTCGTCACACACACTCTTCTAACCCTTAACTACTTTGTTTATTCTTGCATGTTTTGCATTCTTCTATAAGTAGTACACACACATCTACACCCTTAATCATCCTTAATAAGGGTTTTATACAAAGTAGTTCACACACATCTACACCCTTAGTCATCCTTAATAAGGGTTTTATACACAGCGTGAAAAATAGAAATAATGACAACAAATGAATGCATTAACCCTCTCCTTCCCTTGCCCTCATCAAGCGGGTAAGCACTCAAAACTCCAAAAAGATACATTTATTATTCCCATTAGAACAAATACTACACTTCACCCTTCTTTTAGTTCGAGCTATTCTTTGTCTTGCTAGGCCAACAGGAATCCTCGAAAGGGGCCAACTCTGCTCGCTAAGAAAACAAGAGTAGATAATTCATCCAGCAAAGACAAGTGAATACATGATCCTTCTAGGTGACTCACACGCCCCGATCAAAGTGTGAATGGCAACGTGACAACATCCAAGCAGATCCTTTCGTTGAAAATTTCCGTCAAACTTTGGTGTGTACAGTGGTGAAAGGATCTTAACACACCATTAACACCCACATAAGGTATGTTTAGCTGAACAAATTGCGAAAGCAGTTGGATCGCAGTCAAACAAAAGTTTTGAATCACCAAATAAGTAACACTTTTGATAATTCACAAGGCAAACACAAGGATAAAAGAGAGGTGATCAAAATCAACATGATTATGACTATTAGAGTGATAAGACTATTTGTGTAATAGACAAAGCAAGAATACTTACGTAATTTTGTACTTTCCTCCACTATATAAGTAGGAGATAGCCCTAGATCATGTGTTGTCCACTCTCTACCATAACATGGTACAAAGGATTACTCGTAATATTCTCCACCACCATTTGGCACACCCTTGTCATCAATATTTTTTTTATCTTTTTCTTTCTTTCATCTTTTTTTTCTTTCCATTTTTCTATCTTCATTTACCATAACACCTTGTCCTCCATGCAACGACCCCGCACCAAACTGACACCCCCGCTATAGTCCATGCAGTCGCTATCCCCATCACCACTAAAAACTCAAGAAGGCTACCACGGCCTCCATCAATTTCCCAAGCATGGACCGATTAGTGTGGTACAATTTTTGCACCATAAGAATTAAAGCGGAGCTCTTCAAATCACTCCATCTTTGAGCAAATACTTCTCTCGTGGCACCATTATTCTTGCGCTCGATGTTGAATTGTTGATAAATATCGTTGTCACCAGGATTGATCATCAAGGTATTATCACTAGAAGACTTAATTGAGTTCTCATTTCATATTATAGATGTCAGTCACTAGCGATAGTTTTCTTAGGATAGAGGGGGTTCGATCCAAGAAAGGTCTTTGTCTATATTTGACAAAAGTATCTCACTTATTTGTTGGAAGTATTAGGGATGTCAAGATCTAATCCTACTAACATTCCCATTAATCCTAATAATCATTTTAATCAGCACATGGGAGAGGCACTTTTTGATCTTGACCAATGTCGGAGATTGTTTGGTAACCTGATTTGGTAACCTGATTTACTTGTTTCCGCTAGATTTGATATTACTTCTGTTATGGGAGTATTAAGTCAGTACATGCAGAGTTCGTATCAAGCTCCATGAAATGTTGCTTGTCGTGTCTTGCAATAACTTAAGAGGGCTCCTTGCAAACGGTTGCATTGTCAACCCTCTTCCCATTTTGATATTGCGGGTTATTTTGAGGTTGATGTTCATCGGATCGGAGATCCTCGTGACAATTCTATATCTATGGTTATTATACTTTTGTCGGAGGTAATTTGGCGACATGAAGTAGTAGAAGGTAAACTATCATTGGTCAGTTTTTCTCTTCTTGGTAGCGAACTGGTAAGAAAAAAAAAACTATCATAAAATCTGACCGAACTTTTACGTTGTCAACTCAAACAAAACAACTGCAGCGAGGATCAATCCTCAATAACGTCCTCCATGAGGGTCTACTGGCCCATTCGTTTGTCACAAGTTGCTTCAACTTGCATCACACAGATACAAACTCCCTCCGACGATCTTAATTTTCAATGACCTCCCACAGCACTCACTAGCCTCTAACAGACAATAATAGCCTATCAAAAAGCAGAAATGTACCTTGGCATGTCTCTGCAGACCTCCCTTGGCCTCCCCCCACCTCCAGCTTTAGTTGCTTGTCATTGACACTCAATGGACTCCAAAGATTAATCCCCTTAGGAAGGTTAGAGAATCATAAGTTTCTGTAATTATTTTTTCCTTTGACTTCCTTTCTTGTTCTTCTCAATCATCTCAATCTTCATAACTGTTCTCTCAAAAATCTCAAACAAAAAGCCAAAACTGTTATGGTTTCTTTCTGTTTCGGCCTCATATCGGCTGGTAACGGCCGATACAAGGCAGATACCAACAAAAGTCATAATACTATCGGTGATATTACTGGTTTTCGGCCGACGCCAATAACTGGTACCCAAGAAGATATTGCCAAGGCCCAGATCTGATATGCTATTCCCTATACATATTGGTATTAGGCTATATTTCAGTCCTTGAGACTACGGTCAATTTACAACAGTTCGTCTTCCATAAATCTTCGATAACTGAAGAAACTGATAAACTAACAGTTCCAGTGATAGCCACCAACTGTAACATCACAAAAAAAAAAAAGTATGCTCAAGCTTGCATTAGAGGTCTTGGAGCAGGTGGAGAAATGCCACCCTTGCAAGGTCATTCTTGAAACAAAAATCACCAAGATATAAAATAAAGCACAAAAGAAAGATGTTAAAATTCAAATTGAGTAATAACATCTTTATGTGCAACTTCATTTAATTTGATAGTTGAAACAAAAAGCAAAAAAGATTGTTGACTTCATAAGAAATTTAACATAATATAAAAAAATCATTAACAACAAGGGTAGAAGTTTACCTTGAACCGAAATTTGTTGTTCCAAATAGATTTGAACTTGATACCACCTCAGTAACATGACAAGGCGCACTAAGCTCACAGAAACAATCAGATTAAAATATTTACTATGTGAAATAATTAATAAACATTATAAATGAGACAACAAAAGTAGTTATACACTTATGTAACGACACCAAGTGAAAAAAAAAAAATTCATGTGCATACCAAGAAGACAAAAAAGAACCAGATGAAAAGCTGAGAAACGGGGGGGGGGGGGGGGGGGGGGGGGGGGGGGTGATGGAGATTGATATGGTCTAGAAATATAATAATATAATAAAAGAAGAAAAAACTAAAATACATTGAACAAATATATACAATCCATTTGTTGCACAAGATATACAATCCAAAGCTAAAAGCAAACACATTGCAAGTTGCAGAAAGCTAATAAAAAAATCTACATATTAGAAGAACTTTATCACCATCAAAAGAACTTTTGTAATTTGTAATGCAGCAAATTACGCGGAAAAACTAACATAAAAGTTTCAATGCTATACAACATATTATATTGGTAATGAACTTGTGTTTGGTGATTGCAAGGTGATCAGAAAGTCCACACGACGATTAAATACCTGATCTCTTAAATTGCCTCCTCTAGTTCTCCCAAGAAATAGATTTCTAAATCAAAATGATGAGGTCTGAAAAAAGAAGGAATGCATACCACAAGAGAAATAAAGAAATTTGGCAATCACATTACTAAGTTACTGGCTCTCTGAAATAAAGATAAAAGTTAAAACTTATTTAAACTATTTTAAGCTCCAAGACTTACGAACATAGACCCAAAGGAGTCAGAGACAAAGAATTGACTACTAATGTTGTATAAGACAAAAGATACCGAAAACATTATAAGGTTAGGCTAGCATTTAAAAAGAAATTTAAATAAATATATATCTCAGAAAGATCATATGCAGGTGTTTAAACATAAAGCTAAAAAACAAGAACTAATGCATATTTTGCTTTTAAAAATATGCTGTAAGGCTTACCACTTCAGAACTTCTGCCAATATATGCATGCACATAGAGACAATGTGTGAATTATTAACATCTTGCATAAAACTGAAGGCCAATGTGCAGATTATCCTAACCAAGTCAACCTACAAGGAAACAAAGTAATAAAGTTTAGAGAGAGAACAATAATGAAATTGCAACCACACCATCACATATACCTACCGCACAAGCATATCAATGTTCCCATTACTCTGAACGGCTTGAATAGGTACCGATTTCTCAAAATACAACAAATTGAAAGACAAAGCCTACACAAGATTACATAAAGAGAGGAGGAAAAATCAGCAAATTAAACTAAAATGAGCCAAAGTGAAGTAATCATAAAAATGGGGGAAATACAGATAGATTCGTTATATGGCAAAGAAACCGATACGTGTAAAAAGTAAATGGAAATACATTGTTAATGTAAACTCCAAGACTCACTGTTAGTAAATGAAAGTTTGAAGATCACAAAGATGAAAGATATAACTGGTCAGCAAGACCAAATGATCCAAATGAAAATGAAGGCTAGGTCCTATAAGATTTACTGAGAAAATATGGGAGAGATACCATTCTCCTTCGACTCAAAGGGAAGATCATCCATATATATAGAAGTATGCAGAAGAAGCATTCTCAAAAGAAAGGTGTGCACAGCACAAAAAGAAAGCCTAACCACATGTGGGTACAAGCAACATTAAACAAAGATGTTGAACTGTATTCAGAGTGCTTATTAGTTTTTCCAGCTCAAGAATGCGTCATGGGTCTCTCAATCCACCAAATTTTCAAGGCTTTAGATTTCTTTCTTCCTGCACAGCAACAGGGTATGTTCCCTTGGCCTTCGCCAACTCGTCTTCAAGTTCTAGAGTTTAGCCCCTATAGACCCAAGCATTCTACAGTTGACCTCCAAGAGTGGCATATAAATCAATCCAGCAAGAAGCCATGTAAGTGTAAGAATTATGAAAAGGTAGATAAACTGAGGATTCAATCAGCTTAGGGAGACGAGCCCTTTCACAAAATGTGACAGCATTTCGGCATGGAGCTCCTCGATCATAGACTGAAACCAAAAGAGAACACTGCCCTCTCAAATCATGCTCACTGTGCTCAGGTCATAAAGGGTTAAGCTCTGAGTATTCACCCACCTGGAAATTGGAATAGGCGGGCGAACTACCCTCGTCAAAAACTGAACATGTCCGACACCCTCCCTCAATGAAAAATATTTAAACCATTATCCTTTCATACAAACCAATCTGGGTCCTGATTATAACCTAAGCAAACACTTGATACCTTGGAAAGATTTCTCCGTTTACAGCCAACTCCAACTCGTTCCAAAGGGTATGAGAGATTCTACACTCGTTCACTTCTGTATTATATTTAGCACCCATGTGAAGAGACCATGCATGGCATGCTCATTTTGGATCCCTAATGGGCCTTCTTTCCCTTTTCAGAATCAAATATCAAGTCCAATTCAGCACTCAAACTGCAAAAAAAAAAAAAAAAAAAAACACACACACACCCCCGCCCCCACAGAATATTAGTTCAGTAACTATGTGGCAGTGATTCTTTGAGATAGGTCATGTACCCCATATCAGATACGTGTCTGATACCGATACTTGTTGGATTGTCGTTGGGTACTTCTATATTAATTCAACAAATATCGACTTAAAAACAACAACAATATGTGCACCGGATGCTTTATAGATTCTTCCAATATTCGCGTGTTCAATTAAATCGATCAATCTTCCATCTAATAAACGTGATGTGAGGGAAATAAGTTGGTGAAATGATTTTAACCCTCACAACGTGCTAATTTTGCATAGTTTTATCCTTTCGACTTATTCTAGAATTCTTCCAACACTTTGATCTATATGATTAAATTATAAAATATTGTGATTGCATAATAGTATAATACACATACACTTCTCATTCACTCCAAAATGTAGGAGTTAACAAGTTTTCTACCACATGTTCTCTATTAGCCCACTATTATTTTATTCCATAGCTAATATTCACCTTTTGAAAATTTGACCCAAAAATATCCCAAAGACAAACGGTGATGGAAGATGTTCTTTGTCCCTATGCAATAGAAACAATTGAACATCTCTATTTCCAGTGTCCTTTCTCAGCCTATCTAGGGAATTAAGCAGATTAAAACTAGGCATATCAACTCCCATAGGTAGTTTGCTGGAGGAAACTGCCATTGTGCAACAGAGATTCAGTAAGAAAACCAGGGTATTAATGCTGGCTAGGTTGGTTTAGTCAGCAGTGATTTGGCATGTGTGAAAGGAGAGAAACAACAAATTTTCATAATCAATGCAACCACAAAATACTGGTCTTTAGAAAGATATATGAAGACATACAAGTTCTCATGCAACAATGCACATTGAAAACAAGACCTGGCAGCAATCAAAAACTTGTTTTGAGCAACTGGGGCTTGTATTCTAGTTCATAATCTTTTCTTGTTTTTATCTCAGGTTATCCACTGATATATGAGTTCAGTAGTTAGAATGTGGGGTGACGGCTAGGGTCCCTCCCCTCTAATTTCTGGGCAAATATGTCCGCTGAATAGCCTAGAGTGTATATGTGATAGAGTGGATGTTATCAATGAAATTTAATTACCTTTCAAATACACACACATATGTATGAGAGAGAAAAAATTTAGATACCATCTAAGAGAATTCTCTTAGATGGTACATTAAAACTCCAATCTTTCTATTCTTCTTTCACAATCCGACCGCACATGATCTTCATATCCTAAGATATAATACATATAAAAAATCATGTGGTTTGGAGTTCGTTTACCCATGTATTAAATGATTGAAAATTTAACGACTTTTTAACAATAAAACAAATACAACCATTAGATCAATGATTAAACGAACTCCAACCCATGTGATATTTTATATGTACATGTTTTAAGACATGAAGATCATAATGTGCGGTAGGATCGTTAAAAATTATAGGGAGATTGGAGTTTTGATACGTCATCTAACAGAATTATATATAGACACACACACACACACACACACACGACTTTTGATGTATCTTAGATGCATCTAACAGAATTCCATTATATATATATATATATATATATATATATATATATATATATATATATATATATATATATATCAGTGTTCTAAAAACCCGTTATGTAACTCGTTATAACTCGTTATATAACCTAACGTCGACCAATCGTTACGTAACAGGGCTAAAAAACACAATGTTTCATAACTATGGTTATTTGCCCGTAACGTTCATTACGTTACGTTATCAACGTAACACACCCTAACTTACGTTACGGTGCAAGTCAACTTTTTATAAAACCCCCAAATTCCCTCGGTCTAGGGTCAAAAAAATCTTCTCTGCAACCTCGTCGTCATCTCTGCAACCTTGTCGTCGGCGCCGAGAAGAAGAAAGAAGAATAAGACCTACCTCTGGTGGTTCTCCGTCGTTGATGGTTCTCGCCAGCGTCGTCTCCAAGCGGTTGTTCTCCGTCGTGGTTCTCGCCGGCGTCGTCTCCAAGCACATGTAAGCTCTCTTCTCTCTCTACTCTCTCCCCCTCCGATCTCTCTCCCCCTCCTGATCTCTCTCTGCTCTCTCTCGAGAGATCAGGAGGGGGAGAGAGTAGGGAGAGAGTAGAGAGAGATCGGAGGAGGAAAGAGTAGAGAGAGATCGGGGGGGAGGGGAGAGAACAGAGTGAAATATTAGGCGGAGAGGGCAGAGAGAGATAATTGCTAAAAATATTGGCTGAGATAATATATTAAAAAATAATTGCTAAAAATTATCATGCTTGTTATAATTTGTTATGTTTGTGAACTTATTATGAAATTTGTTATGTTTTCGAACTTATTATAACTAGTGAATGTGAAAAATTATTGTGATACTTGTTAAATGTGTGATATATTATTTTGATATTTTTTAGATTTTTTAAAAATTTTCTTATTTATATAAATTCTTAAATATAGTATATATATTTATTTTTATTAAATAAATATTAAATCGCGTAACTTACGTTATGCATTAACCTATATTAACATAACAAAGGAAAACGTTATCATTACGTTATCGTTATTTTAAACATTGATATATATATATAGGGGAGAGAGAGAGACTTGTGTCATTCCGGAAGCCTTACAACATTCAAATGTAAGGTCCATTTCGTTGAATTTGATCTACCTTATTTCAAGTAACTAAAAATCAGAAATTATGTATTTGAATACTTTTTGCCCATTCATCAAGTAGGTGCAAAATGGACGGCCGAAATAGTGTGTTGGTTAGGCAAAAAGTTGATCTAAAGACGTAGATCTAAGAAATATGCTATTTTCAGCCGTCCATTTTGCGCCTACTTGATGGATAGGCAAAAAGTATTCAAAATACATGATTTTTTATTTTAGTTACTTGAAATAATATAAATCAACTTCAACGGAATGGATCTTGCATTCGAATGTCGTAGGGTTGTATTTGAGTGGGAAAGATTCAGCCTCGAATCCTTCCAGAATGACACAAGTCTATCTCTGTGTGTGTGTATGTGTCTTTAGATATCCAACGGAATTCCATTAGCATCTAAGGTACATCAAAACTCATATATATATATATATATATATATATATATATATATATATATATACATATATATATAACTTGTGTTATTCCAAAAGGATTCGAGGCCGAATCATTCCCACTCAAATACAATCCTACAACATCCGAATGTAAGATCCATTCCGCTAAAGTTGATCTACAATATTTCAAGTAACTAAAAATAAAAAATCATGTATTTTGAATACTATTTGCCCATCCATCAAGTAAACGCAAAATAGACGACCGAAAATAGCATATTGCTTAGAGCTACGTTTTTAGATAAACAAATTCTTGATCCGGCCATTTCATCATCATCTAATCACTTAAAAACCCTCACACACCAATTTTTGTTAAATTTCAAATATTCTACATCGTTAAACTTACAAACTCACTATTTCGGTCGTCCATTTTGTACCTACTTAATGGATGGAAAAATACATGATTTTTGGTTTTCAGTTACTTAAAATAATGCAGATCAACTTCAACGGAATGGATCGAGCATTTGGATGTCGTAGGGTTGTAATTGAGTGGGAAGGATTTAACCTCGAATACTTCCACAATGACACAAGACTCTCTCTCTCTACACACACACACACACACACTGAACAATAAAGTTTATTTAAAAAAATGATACAATAATGCATAAACTCCATTATGTGATGGATATTCTAAAAGCAAACATAGAGAGGGTAGTGATTACCACACTCTATTTTTGGTCAAGATTGTCTAATGATATAAAGACATTTGCATTAACATATGATACATCATAAATTCCCAATTTGTCAAATCTATCTAAATCAATGAAGAACTCTAAGGCAATGAAGTCCACTCGCATCCCTTCTCACTTCAAGTTCATAAGAAAATACTCATTTGTTTTTTGAATATGTACCTTTAGTGCTCCTATTACATCTCCTTAAGACATCCAAAGAAGTAATATTATTTTGACATTCCTAGTGTTCCTTTTGCTCGATTTACTAACCTTGCATTTTACAAGTTCAACTTGCCACTCAGAATTGTCTATTGCTATTTGAAAACCTAATTCCTAACTTCTGATATATCTTCTTCACTATTCACGTCATCGCTTTCATCTGATATGAAATTCAACTCTTTTTCCTCGTAGGAATCTATACCAGTACCAACTATGGCTACACCCTTACCTTTTATTAGCTTAAATATGAGGCATTTCTTCGTCCTGATAGGATTTTCTCTTTGATTCGATGTCTTTTGATGCAGCACTTGAGTGCTTGACTTGCACTGATTAATCTGCGTTGATAACATCCTCCTTATTCTTTCCACTCATCCTGTGAGCGTCACATGTCTCCATCTCTATCTCTTCATCAAATGTGTCCCCACCAGAGTCCATGACAACCTCCGCAACAGGAGTCTCTTTAGGCACCTCCCTTCTCTTTGGCAGGGTATTGAGAAGTGAGATGCCCAAAGCTTACACACTTTTAGCAATAGGGGGAATCCATTCATATTCCACCTGAATTTAAACTTGCTCTTTATCTTCTTCAAGCTATAGATAAATGAACTTTGGGGGTAGCTTAGAAGCACTCAATCAACGAAAATTTTAGCATAACTGAACCTAGCTCCATTTGCAGTTGCCTTATCAAGATAAAGGGGACACCAATAACACTCGCAGCTTTGTTGAGAATAGCCTTTGAACAAAATATTAAATGCAAAGAGGGAAGCCTTGCCCGCAAACAGAAGAGAGAAGATCTCTGTCGAAGCCTATGTCTGGTGTCCACTTCTTGAGGATCATGAACCGCCCATCAAACAGCCATGGTTCTCCTTGCATGATCCTCAAGCATTTCTCCTCAGAACCAAACTTGAACGGTCTTTCTCTCGAGAATGGATTCCAAGAGACCAATTGGGCTTCTAAAGCCTTGAAAGACAGGCTTTTAAATGGCCATAGTAAGGCCCATCTCCAAGGACATAGCCAACGAGAGTATTACACCACCGTTGCACGCACTGATCGGTCTGCCATGAAATTTTTGCACAAAAATTTCCATTAGAATCTTGCTCAAGCCTCACATAGTCAAGCTTACAGTCATCATCTTATCTTGATTCCTCCCTAGCACACAGATCTCCTTCCAACAAGCAGCACGAGCCCTGGGAGAAAAAGACCATGCAGCGGATCTAGATGGAGGGGGATTGTGATGCATCTGATTCGTGGAACGCTGTCGCGTTGGAAGAGCATTGGATGCTCTCTTCTCGGCTCTACCCTGACTATGGACAATGTTTGTGTTGTTGGCCTTACCGACATGGTGCATACTTCAGTTTTGTTGTCTACGCAAAGGCCAAATTGGTCCATCCAACATCCCCATCTTCTGTAACAGAGGGTTACGCATCATTCATGTCCACAGAGGCAGGGATCTCCCTGTAGACTGGCCCAGGTCTCCTTCTCTCCTGCCAGGAAGCAAAACCCTAGGAACCCTAGCCGTCGTCGCCTCTCTCTGAAACCGTATGGCTGATTTTATATTATATATATATATATATATATATATATATATATATATAATATAATATTATATATATATGGAACTATTTCAGTGGAAAACTGTTTCTCACTGGAGCTTCGTACGAACTCAACAACCGGTCGCCCCATGGATGATCCGAATCGTTCATCTTGATCTACATACTCTAATTAGGCTACCAATGAAAATTCACGTGATTCAAGTCTTTTTACTTATGCATTAAGCAGTTACAAAAAAAATTATATTAGACGTAGAATAAATATGTCATTTGATGTGTGGGTAAAAAGGCTCAGAATCGCATGATTTTTCATTAGTAGCCTAATTAGAGTATGTATATCAAGATGAACGGTTCGAATCATCCAAGGTGTGGCTGGTTCGCACGAAGCTCTGGTGAGAACCGGTTCTCACTCGAATATTTTCCTATATATTATGTGTGCGTGTGTGTGTTTGTGTGTGTATGTTAAGCTATTAATATTTGGTTTATTGGGTTATTAGGTTATTATCCATATTTACCCATATACCCTCCTTGTCTTATATATAACTTGTAACTCTCTTTTATCACATATACAATCTACTTTTAGAGTTTTCTATTTCTCTACACAGTATCAAAGCAAGGTAAACTCTAACCATGAAATCCATCATCTTTCTCCTTTCACATCTTTCAAGCATTACTGCCGCCACCTCCACACCCTCCGAACCAGCCCCGCCACCACCTCCACATCCTGCAACAGCCCCGCCACCCCAAAACAGTCCCGTCACCACCTCCACATCCTCCAACAGCCCCGCCACCTCCAAAACAGCCCCGCCACCACCTTTTTTTTGCTCCAACAGCTATCGCAACCCTTCAAAAATTAAATTTTTAAATCTGTTATGGATTCCTTGATGCTCTACGAGACTCTCGTGGTGAGATCTGATCTGTCTACTGCTTATAAATCAGGTTTTATCTCTGATCTGGCTATTTAGATGCTCTACAAGACTTCTTTAATCAGATTTGCTCTGTTTACTGCTTAAAAATTAGATTTTTACATCTGATCTGTTTTTCTAAGGCTATAGCTACTATCTGGTAACTAAGTTACTTGCTTTTCTTCATTACTGGTTGTTTACTGCTACTACTGGTTATCTTTCTGGTGATTTCTCTGACTGGATATTATGTCTGAGACTACGAGTTCATCCTCCACTATGACCCCCATTTCGATGGTCAAAACTTCTGTCCCCAAGACGATGTTGGGGACTACGGTGAACTTGAATGCTCCAACTACCAATTATGGGCGCAGACGTTTCGTATATTCGTTAGCGCTCAGAACAAATTGGCTCACCTCCTACAGCCTCTACCTGCTGATACAGATCCCACGTATATAACTTGGCTACTGAAAATTATTCTGTGATGACATGGCTTCTCAACAGTCTGGATGAGAAGATTAGTAGTAGTGTCATATTCGACTACTGCTAAGGACATGTGGGATACACTGAAGGTGATGTATAGTAATGAGAAGAATTCCTCGAGGGTGTTTGAGATTTATGAGCGCCTATTTGAGCTCAAATAAGGAGACAGGTCAGTGCCTAAGTTCTATGGCGAATCAAAGGTCTGATTGATGAGTTAGAAATGTATCAGCCATCTGTTACTGATGCGGCGACACTGAGAAGATATCGTCAAGATCTCGTAGTGTCAAAGTTTCTATTTGGCTTAAGCCCTACACTACGGACCTAGGTGCAGGGTCAGATTCTGGGAGGAGATAATATTCTCACGTTGACTACCACCTTCTCGACAGTTATGCGAGTATCTACTAGAGCTGATATCATAGTCGTGGTCGTGATTTTGGAGGATGAGGACGTGGATTTGTGGAGGTGGACGTGGCTCATATGGAGGCAGACAGAGTACCTCTGGGAAAGGACCCTGGCAATGCAGATCTGTGGACACCGTAATCATATCTCTGAAAAAGTGTTGGGAGAAATTTGGTCGACCTGAGTGGGCACAGCTATCTGAGTTTGATACTTCTGCTCCGCGTAGCCCTCCTCAGGACTATTCATCCACTTCATCCATTGTTCCTAGATCTTCCATTGTTGTACTGACACAGGAGGAGTATGATCGTCTTCGACAACTAGAGTTCTCTCAGAACAATCTTTCAGTGACTCATGCATCTGCTGCAGGTATGTACGCCTATACTGCCTCTCCTCAAAAGCCTGAATATTAGACTCTAAAGCCTCATCTCACATGACAGATACTACACAAAAGTTTTTCCTTAAATATGTCCACTGCCCCACCCTCTGATAAAATTGCTGATGGTACCGATTCACATGTACTAGGCAATGGGGTAGTTCAAACTACTCCATCTTTGACCCTTATAATGCCCTTTATGTTCCACGATTTTCTATTAGTCTCTTGTTATCAGTCAGCTTACTAAACAAAATAACTACAAAATAATATTTGTCCCTTCTCATTGTGTGTTTCAGGACTTGTCGACTAGGAAGAGGATTGGTTCAGAGAATGAGCGAGGAGGCATATACTATTTAGACGATCGAGTGACCCTACGGGCTTGGTTGCAGGTCAGTCTGATCCGGTTTTACTGTGGCACTGGCGCTTGGGTCATCCTTCGATACAAAAAATTTGGTATGTTATTCCTGTTGAGTCCTCCATCTCTTCTTTAGGTTGTGAGTCTTATGAATTAGGTAAGCATCATCGTGCTACCTTTCAAAGTCGAGTCAATAGTCGTAATAGTTCTGCTTTTAAGTTGGTCCAATCTGATGTCTGGTGTCCTAGTCGTGTACCCTCTATTAAGGATTTAAATATTTTATGCTCTTTGTTGATGACTTCTTTCGCATGACTTGGTTGCATCTCCTAAAAGAGAGGTCTGAAGTGTCCAGTGTAATTGAGTCTTCTTCAATGAAATAAAAAATCAGTTTTCTACTTTCATTCGTGTGTTTCGTACTGACAACGCCTTGGAGTATGTAAAAAAGAATATATCTAGTTTTTGTTCCAAAAATGAAATTATTCATCAGACCTCTTGTTCTCATACATCCCACAAAATGGAGTTGTTGAAAGAAAACATAGACATATTCTAGATGTTGCTAGAACCTTAATGATCCATATGAGTGTTACGAAATATTTATGGTCTGATATTGTGTTAAGTACTTGTTATCTAATTAATGTGATGTCTTTTTCTGTTATCAATAAAAGATCTCCATTTTCTTATCTCTACGCAAACAAAATCTCTTCTCCATAACTTCTCGTGCTTTTGGATACACTTGTTTGTTCAAGACTTGTCTCCTGGACTAGATAAGTTATCTCCTAAATCTATGAAGTGTCTTCATCGGGTATTTAGAACACAAAAAGGATACAGGTGTTATAATCCCTCCACCAGGAAGTATTTGGTGTCTGTTGAGGTCACATTCTTTGAGTCTGTTCCTATTTCTCTACACAGGTTCTTGTCACTATATCTGAGACTGTTCCTCCTTCATCGTCTGTGTCATTGCCTACACATACTTCTACTGTTTCTTCACCAGTGCTTCCAGCAGAAACTACAAATCAACCTGCATCAAAGCCAGTTCGGGATTTCAGATACGTTTACACTCATCGCTTAAAGATTCTTGCCTCCAAACTAATTACGGCTAACCCTCTCTGGTAGACAGTTCCCTTCCTCCACCTTCAGCTTCTCCCTCTGATCTTGATATTTCTATTGCTCTTCAAAAAAAGGTAAACGGTCTTGCACTAATCACCTTATTTCGAATTTTGTTTCTTATGATCACCTAAGTCCCACTTTCGCCAGTTTGCTCTCTTTGTCTTCTGAGTCTATACCCAAGTCTTATATAAAGGCTTTATTGGTACCTACCTGAAAATAGGTTATGGATGAGGAGATGAAAGCTTACTTTTAGAGGAACTTGGGAGTGGTTCAGCAGCACCAACAGATGCGGTGGATGTTTGTTGTCGCTGGGTCTTTGCTTTAAAGTACCGCCCAGAGAGATCTGTGGATAGATATAAGGTCAAGCTTGTAGCCAAGGGTTATACAGACATATGGCATCAACTATTTTGAGACGTTATCGCCAGTTGCCAGGATGAACTCTATCAAAATTCAGTTCTCTATTGCTGTTAACTTGTCATAGCCATTGTTCCAGTTGGATGTCAAGAACACCTTATATGGGAATCTTCAAGAGGAAGTTTATATGGAGCAACTTCAGGTATGTTGCTCAAGAGGAGACTAAAGTCTGTCGTCTAAAAAAGGGTTATATATGGACTCAAACAGAGTACAGGGGCGTGGTTTGAGAAGTTCAGTCTTATCATTTCTGGTATTGGCTTTCGTCAATATTATTCAGATCACTCTGTCTTCGTTCGGCGCACAATATCTGACATTGTAGTTCTGGTTGTTTATGCTGATGACATTTTACTGAATGGTAGTTACTCAGCTGGGATAGTGGAGACTAAGATGTATCTCAAGTGTCATTTTGTGACCAAGGACATGGGACGTCCAAAATACTTTCTGAGAATTGAAGTTGCACATTAAAAACACAGTGTACTTCTTCTCAGCGAAAGTATGCTTTGAACCTTCTGGACAAAACATGATTTTTGGGATGCAAGCCAGCGAATACACCAATGTAAGCCAATGTGGATTTATGATTTGATGACAGCCATATACTTGATCCATATACTTATACCCGCCATAGCTGCTTCAATTAAATATTTAATTTCTTTTACCACTTCTTCAAATACTCAACCGTCACCTATAACAATTATTATTACTATTCATGTTATTTCACATTATTGACCTTTTTATAGCGCTTGTAACTAATATATTATCTCATATCTAAAAACGATATTGTGCTCTTCGTTTTCAATTTGATTTCAAAACTTTCAGAAAACAATTCATTCTTGAATCATGCTTCCCCGTCTTCTCCTCTGAGCACTCAGTTTCAACTTCAATCATCCTCCCACCGGTCCTCTTTCTTCACGGTATTCTAGTGAATCTGATAGCAGTATGGACTTCACTCCTTTTGACTTCTCACTACATCAAATAATATTTTATCTGATCCTCCTCTTCATGAGGATGATGAAGTTTTCATGGGGCTTAGTGAGAGGAACTTATTTCTACCACTTCATAGAGACATGCTTGATGAAAGCATGTCCTCTGATGCTGGGGGCTCACATTCTTTGAGCATATCGTTTACAGGTTCTTCTCGACACAGGTCAGAAGAAGAGCTTGATACAGACGATCCATTCTGAGAGTATCGATGAACCAAAGCACCCACAAAAGGAGGAAGAAACTAAAGAGAACAGCAAGCCGGACGACGAGAGAGAAGATGAGAAAATAAGTGAACAAGAAGACGAGGAGAATGAATACGACGAATCTGCTTATGATGGTGATGACGACGAGGATTAGGATTTCTGATCTTCTGATATTCAACGTTATTTTGTTTTTTTTAAGAGCTTTTAATGCTCTTTTTTTGTAAGGTCTCTTTTTCTAACCATATTATATTATAAATAAAATTTACTTCTATCTCTAAAATGATCTTTCATATTTTAAAATACATATAAAATATGATGTATAGTTATTGTTTCTGCATCTTATCTGCGATAATGGTCGTAGTACTCAGATAATAATTACTTGAACTAATAGAACTACGATTATGGTCAAAGTCCATGATTAACTATATTTATATATGAAACTGCGATCACGATCGTTGTCCTGTCATAATAGTTTGATCGTTTTGTATTCAATAAAGTTAAAAACAGCGACCATGGTCACAGTCTAAAATTAAACTATATAAACAGATGATACTGAGAACATGATCGCAATCTCTCAAATCAGCATATTTCACTGTATATCACAAATTAGAAAACTGCGACTGCTGTCGTTAAGCACTGCGACCATAGTCGCAGTCCTTGATAGCATGCAATATGTAAAAAATTCATAGTTTATAAGACAACAGTCACAGTGAAGAACAAATATATAAAATAATACATAAACTGCGACTATAGTATCAATCCTTGGTCACCGTTATTACATTTAACGTAGCAAAAAAAAATTATCCACAACATGCTGTCGTAAGCACCCTGTTCGCATGCAATATGTAAAAAAAAATTCCATAATTTATAGGCGGCTGAGACAACAGTCACAGTGAAGAACAAATATATAAATCATATGTAAATTGCGACTATATTCACAGTCCTTAGTCACCGTTATTACATTTAACCTGGCCAAAAAATAATCCACGACATGCTGTCGTTAAGCACTGCAACCACAGTTATTCGCATAGAATATCTAAAATAATAATAATAATTTATACGTTACATGCGAACAAGTAAACTGCGACTATGTTCGCAATCAGTAAAATTCTTACAGATTATATCATAAAAATTTACAAATTAAATAATTGTAGACTGTGACAAAGGGCGCTTTTAAAACTATTGAGAAATTATTTTATTGACCACTACGAGCTTAGGCGCATTCTTAAAATATATAATATCTGCGTAAAAAAAATTTAATAAAGAAGTATTCAAATTTGTTTCGTGATTTGATGAAGTTGCACTTGAAGAGACATGATTCATATTCAGTTGGTCGCAGTTTGGTCGCAGTTATAAAAGATAATGGTGACAATATTGACTAACGTCAGAAATATAAAAAAAAATAAACTATACAGATCCACTATCTTTTACCGCAAGGGCATTTAGTAATTTCAACTGTTTTAATAGGCGGGCCGTCCTTTCTAGTGTGGCTAATAATGTGTCACGTCACCGTAAGCTGAGAGGGACTCTCAGCTGTCAGCTGATATACATATTACTCTTCAGCTGTCAGCTGATATACATATTTCTGATATATATATATATATATATATATATATATATATATATATATCTCCAAATTTTGTATCCACAGCGTATCTGTATCGGTGGTATTCTGAAATTGTGTATCCGCATATCTGTAACGTTTCATATCCAGTATTATTATATGTATCCATGCAACTTTAGTTCAGTACATAATACATTTCCTAATAAACAGGGCGTCCAATTGGACAGTGTATATTCAGGCCATCCCAAACGCTTGCATTTCTGCTATAATATGAAAATTGCTCATAAATAATTTCACATACATCCCGGAATGTAACCACATATGGTTCTGTGAGACACAATTAGATACTCGATTATTGTCTAAAATTAGGTTTATTTCCTGCATTCTATCTGATTGCATTTAATCATAATGAGTGTCTCTCAATGTAGCACTTACAAATAGTAAAAACGTTCAACACTCATACATCCTAATGATTATTTCTATCTAACCTTTTGGCAGCATATGAAAAATAATATTTTCAACAAACCACAAAGATATCTTCTCTTACATTCAAGAATCATTTCTCAGCTGCCTAGTCAAGCATACACTATGAAAAGTAAAAATTGAGTGCAACCATCAAATAGAGCTTCAAGGGGATGCTTATTGCCATCGTGTCAAGAAAAAGTTCTGCTTGTTGAGAATGAAAGAAGTTTGAGGTCAGAGGCTGACATGCATAAAGGAATTTTCTCCCAGTAGTTGTCCTGGGATTTATCTGCCTAATTCATTCAAACCGGAAATTGTAATACTGATATGTTGGTTCATTTAGATAATTAGATACCTACTGACTGCCCAACATCAATGTACAACTCAACAGCTTCACATCCATAAATAATTGATGCACCAAGATTGACATGCATAAACAACTTCCACATGTAAAATTGGATTACAGACACTAAACAATAGGAGGAAAACCCCATCAGATTTCTATTTCTTGTGCCTGAATATTTGAACCGTTATGCTACAATATAGACGAAAAGATCTTGGTGGCCCTTTGCAGTTACTGGTGCCATGCAAGAATCTATAATCTTACAAATTGTACTACTCAAGTTATGATAACAAATCAAACCGTCAACGAGTAGATTGAAAAGAAAAATGCACACTCTGTCACTAGGACCACCCTATTAACTCCTCAGGACTTAAAACCAATTTGTACAAATAACTAGTGATATTAGTGAATTACAATTGTATTTGTATCCAATCCTGTATCAGCATTACTTAGCAGTTTGCTATAATGACAAAAAAAAAAAGACAAAATTTCAGTATCCTCGACCAGGATAGTGGAGCAATTATGGAAGGCTAGAGCCAACATGAAAGAACAACAAAAATAAGTGGTGTTCCTTCCTACAACTAACATCATGAATTAGATGATGCATAAAAGAAAATCTATGGGTGTGACAAACAGTTAATTCACATATACAACAAAAGAAAAAAAATCAGAAAATGTTTATTAAATTTTGCGCACTCTGTTATAGAAAATGGTAGCACATCCAATAGGTAATTCAAACTCTTCAGTTTTGTCAACACATCATAAAGACCATGTTGGAAAACAATCAACTAATTCAAAATAACTGGCCTATGAATCATGTAACCAAAATAGATGATTTGGTGATTAACACGAAAAATATTTTCTTAGACATTTGAAATTTTGGTCCATACAGACTTTAGGATGTGGAGATCACAAAACAATAGTTTGGATAAACAATTTAGATGCCAATTGTGTATTTCAGCAGGTGTGTATAGGTTTGTATACTAACACATTATGCATGTCAAAAACCATGGTTTAAAATCTCGATATCGATATTAATGTAGGCTAGTGGTTTTTATTTTCAAAATCGCCGTTATCGGGTTCAATTTCAGCATTATCAGCCCCGACATAGGCCGATATTATAGAGTTATATTCTATACGGTACCTCAAAACTCAATACAATATTGCCGATATTTGAAACCATGTCAAAATCATTCCCTAAATATATAGTTTCAACAACTTAAAAGAGAATATGAAAGATTTGGACAATAAATTTCAGAAAATACCCATACACAGAAAAATATCTGTCCTAGAAAGGCGATGGTGATCCACAGTGACCAGGAATATCTAATGGACTACAGTACATAATTAAATATAATTGGCTATCATTACATCCAAACAAAAATAATAAAAAATGTGCTATATAAAGGTACACAAAAACATAAGAGAATATGAAGAACAATTACCATATTAGATGAAACCATCCGATCAAGCAAGTCAAGAATAGCAGAGACTTCTTCGTAACTAAACACATTGGATTTTTGTGTAAGACGCAATAGCAAAAGAAAGAGTCCCGAGTGTTTAAACTGCAGAACAAGAAGCAAAGTTATAGAACATGCATAAAATAAGTGCCAGGTTTTTTTTCACTGAGATACACTTAAATCCGAATGGGCATTAGCATACAAATAAATGAACTGCAGAGACATACCACTACCAACAGATTATACATCAGCTTATATTACAAAGTAAATACCGTCGCTTCGCTTTAACATTGATCGGAGATGATAAAAAAAAGGTCGGCACGTGAAATGCACAAATGATGTTTGACTCCTAAACAAAATGTCAGGACACTTTCTGCGGACACTTTCTCTGCCAAGTGTGAATCAAGAAAAAACACTGTCCCCACTTCTGAATGAGAGGGGAACCAGAACAGAAATGATGCCAACAATTGCATTCAATCTGACATGACTAATTTCTCAATTCCGAAATTCACAGAAAAATACATTCTTGGACCTTCCATCCATTTCGTTCTTGTCAAGTGTTAAGTTTGCTCGATATGCATTGTTAGCCCACAACCATCAGCATAAGCTTATGGCTAAAGTGGTTATTTCACATGGTATAAAAGCTAAAAATGGACCGCACCTTATTTGTTGATGCACAATGCTACAAGAGATTTTTGAAAAAAAAAGATAGGTATTTTCATTGGTTGTTCTTAGAATATGAAAATATTACCTCAATCATTATCACAACTTCACAGTTTTGATGTGGTGGCAGGGAGGGACTTTAATATGGCATCAGAACAACGACCACCCAGGTTCAATTCCCACCGGGTGCATATTTTAAAAAAGGAACACGGGAGAAAAAAAAAAACTAGTGCAAAAAAGCCTAAGTTTCAGCCAAAAAAAAGGGCACTCGACTTGCGAGAGCATGTCAAGATATAAAAATATTACCATCAACCATGATCACAACTTTGGGGTTTTGGTATAATGGCTGAGACTTTAATAATTGTATCGTTAGTTTAGATGGATAATAAGGTAATTGGGTATTGGGTTTTCAATACCCATAACCCAATACCCGCTTGTAATCTATATATATTGAGATGAGATCTCTCTAATAAAATAAGAATTCTAGGGTGTTGTTTCTCAACATGGTAACAGAGCAGCAAAACCCTAGCCGTCATCTTCTTTCCTTCTCTCAAATTTCTGCCCTGCTTTGCCCAGATCTGCTCTGCCCAGATCTGTCCCTACACAGATATGCTCTGCCCAGATCTGATCTGTTGCCGCCTTACCCTGGTTTGCTCTCTGCCATGCCATGATCTGCTCTAACATGCACTGATCTGCTCTTCCCTGATCTGCGTTGGTCTGCTTTGCTCTGCCTTGATCAGCTCTGGTCTGCCCTGCCCCCGATCTGCTCTCGGCATGCCCTGATCGGCTGCCACACTGCTCTAAAAGTTAAGATCTATTCTAGAACTTTTTTTTTCTGAATCTGTTCAGATCACTGATCTGGGTGGGTTCTGCTCTGTTCTGCGATCCAGACTATACTTCAATCTTTCTAGGCTATCTCTAAGTCTTCATAGACTCTGTTAAGCCTTTCTCTGGCTATCTCTGACTCTTCATAGATTTTGTTAAGCCTTTCCATGCTATCACTAAGTCTTCATAGACTCGCCAAGCCCTTAAGCCCTTCTAGGCTTTCTCTAAGTCTTCATAGACACCGTTGCGCCCTTCCGGTTATTTTTTGAAGCCTTCTGCTTCTTAATTATGATCTGCTCTGGCTTGTCTTTATGCCTACTTTGATCTACTCTGGCTTCTAATCTGGTCTACTCTAGCTTCTAATCTAATGTACTCTATTTTTCAAATCTGATTTGCTTTGACTACTGCAGCCTGCTTCTGGTATTTCTCCTTGATTGGCTGCGATGTCGAGTGATATGAGTTCTTCCTCCACTGGGATCACATCACCAATGGTTGAGACTTCCGTACCCAAGACAATGTTGGAAACTACGATAAAGTTGAATGGCTCTAACTACCTGATATGGGCCCAAGTCTTCCGCATATTCGTTGGTGCTCAGAACAAACTGGTTCATCTACTACAGTCTCCAGCAGCTGCTACAGATCCCACTTATGTGATCTGACATGCTGAGA